>JAVYIG010008080.1:0-93599 GCA_035222895.1 Strongylocentrotus droebachiensis
AGATTTAGTACATCATTCATGTTACACAAGAATGCATGATATAATATAAAATATCTGAATAAACCAACTAACTGTATCCATAAAGATTCATTTAAACACATTTGCTTTTGTAAACTGTTTATCTTGACCTCGTCCTTTAACTAACACAAAACCAGAGTAACCAATTGCTACAAAACCTTATGCATTTTCTAATATGCATTACTTTGATAAACTCATATTTTCAGAGTTTCTCAAACTGACCTGACTTTCCTTTAAACAGATTACTGCCAATTTGCATCAACCAAAATAACTGTTTAACATCTCTATCTTGTCTCCATACACAGCAAGCTTGATTATTCACATCTATTTGCATAAATTTGTGCTAACAACCCGATATTGGATTGTCACTTTAAATGCATGGTATGACCTTCCACTAACTTTGACAGGCACTTATAAAATGTCTTCATTCAATTAAACACTGTTTGATGAATTAAACTTAATTAGCATCTGACTTGCTCTAAAACTATGCAACCAAGAATTGTATTAACCACAGTGGCACAGGTTTTTCCCAGTAATAATCTAGAGATCACACTTTATACAAAATAAACTATCTGTAATTTACATCTGTAATCCACACCTGCACTGCAGCAAGCCTTTCCGAGTTTAACTCTTCAAATGAATAAATGAATAAACACTCTCTTTCAATAATTATTCTTAGTCAAAATACCAAGCCAGAAATGCAAAGTTTAACCTTTTCAGCAAGTCAATAAATAGTGTTTTGTAACTTTTATGCAAGCTCACCCAGCTGCATAATGTCCAAGATTGTTAATACATGCACAATAAACATCTTTTATATTCAGGACTTCTATAAATACTGTTTACTAATAAATGACATAAAACTATATTTTCCTAATACTGTAATTCTGTTTTGTCAATTATTATTTAATTGGAAAAAAATGGTTTCCTATTTCCAGCTAGGTTGAC
Organism: Strongylocentrotus droebachiensis; assembly: GCA_035222895.1. Classification (NCBI taxonomy): domain Eukaryota; kingdom Metazoa; phylum Echinodermata; class Echinoidea; order Camarodonta; family Strongylocentrotidae; genus Strongylocentrotus; species Strongylocentrotus droebachiensis. Next base: position 964 of record JAVYIG010008080.1, read on the forward strand.
CCCCCCGGCTCGCCAGGCACGTAGCCACGGGGGGGGGGGGGGGGGGGGGGGGGGGCACGTGCCCACCTAAAATTTCCAAGATCGGTTGAACTTTTTTTGACCCCTTTTTTTGACCTCCAACGATTACATGTATGTGCCCCCCCAAACATCGAACTTTGGCTCGCGTCATTTTTTTCTGCGGCACAGATTGGGGCTTTAAAAAAAAAAAAGGTACCCTAACCCTAACCCTAACCCTAAACTTTCCCATAGGCTCAACACGCATCTAACCCCAATCTGTGCCGCAGAAAAAATAACGCCCCCGGCTCCTGGACTATATTACTCTCTCGCACGCAAACATAACGATTGCATGTGTGCTCTTGATGTGATAAGAGCAGACATTTTAATAGGGGATTCCCCGTGAGGTCATAAGCGCGCGCGCCCGCTACAGTGCTACACAGCTCAGGGCGTTGCATTACGTATTCTCACTATTGCCGTACAATCTTGATTTCCATCATCCAAGCTGCCCAAGGCCAAGTGGTAGACAGAAATGATACTGTCGTGAAACAGGAAACCACCATTGCTCCGATCCGATCCACATAGCTAGTTAACACTGCATTTCACCAGAGAGGTGAGTGAGACTATAGAGTCTACATGTAGGTCTAGACCTATACCTGATTTCACACGCATTATTTTGTTTCCTTCTTCTTCCCACCACCCCCATACTCCCCATAGACGCTACACACAAGCTTGTGCATGTGGACAAACGCGTGGTTTTCAATTCCAAAACCAATATTGAATTGAATATAGGCACAGAAAATTACCATCTGGAAAGTATGTTTATGGGGATATCTTTCTTATAATCTTATATAGACTTAATACTTAAGACTTAAACTTAATACACGCATTTCAATGTCAATGCGATGTTGGTGACGTTCGACGAAGCAGTTCCTTTGATCCCCAGTCGCACCTCCAGCAGATGGGGTCTGGTCCCGGCCCCCCCACTCAGTGTTATTTAGGGTACGCATATGCTCGTTCCCTCTTTTTGAAAGCACCCCCTATCTGAGGACTGCCAACATTTCCGAACCCCCCTTTTGCGGGCTTTTTGCGGGGCTTTTCCTGCCTTGGAGACCCCCCTAAATCATGAAAAATGCTCAATGTACCCCCCTAAATTCGAAATAATTTCTCAGGAGTCCAAAGAGATGAGAGAAAAAAGAAAAAACACCCCCTTTTAAAGAAATCTCCGGGTGAAAAGTTAATACACCCCTTTTTTTACAATTCTCGGGCCGGACTTTGTCGCACGAAAAGTACCCCTTTACCGACATTTTGGTAACACGCATGGGGTCATTCCGACCCCGGAGTGGGGGGCCGGGAGTCTGGTTGATTGAACTGAGTTGAAGAGGCCAAGTAGAACTTCATAGTCCATGTTGAATGAAAAGAGAAAAGGTAGCACATTGAAACCTATCTCTGTTGTAACATTATAAAGGTCTTGCATGTACATGTACATTGTGATTAAACACATGAAATGAAATCAAAGATGGAAAAAATGTGAATAAAAAGGCTCAAAGTACCTTAGCTGTATGGGATGGGGGGGGGGGGGCAAACATTCATGGGGGCTCACCTTTCAGGGGTAATGGCGTAAAGAGCAAAAACGTTTGGGGGGCAGAAGAAAAATTTGCATCGCGATCACCACCACACTCGCATACACATGCAGGCCCCGCGGAACGTTTTTCAAAGTGGAGTATTAACGATCAGGTGGAGCGTAAATTGGCGTGGGGGTTAGGGGGACTTTTTTTCTTTTTTACTTTGGGCGCTTTTTTGTTTACTTGGGCAGAATCTGGGCAGAATTACCAAAGCATGGATTGTGATAGACCAAAAGCTTCAGACTCTCTATATCGTCGGTTGTTCCACTGGGGAATGTCAACAAATGTCAGTTTTATTAAAGAAATGACCCATACAGACGGTTATTTCTGTCTAGGATTGTGAATATTCTGGCCATGTATAATCTAGTGCAGTGCAGTGACACAGTCTGTGCTTGCTCGCACGTACGCTCTCGATCTCCGCTCTGCGTCCTGGTGTGACCGCGTAGAATGTAACCCGCACCGTTCGTCCGAGTATTAGAGATCGATTGGAAAGCAGACGATCGGTGCGGATTTTATCCGCGCAGAATGTCCTTGTCGGACATTCCGTGCGCGCCTCAAATGTCTGACGGACAATCTGTGTGGAAGAGGTCTCGCAATAGTCCGCCTCCCGCACCGAATGTCCATATTCTAGTCCACACGTACATAGTCAATACAAGTATAATTATACTTAATGAATTAATGAAACGACTGGATAACCCATATTCAGCTTTGCCAGCTAACTAGGGATGACACTACAGTTCTTCCCGGCGCAGATCCAGCGGGGGGGGGGGGGGGGGGGGGGGCGAGAGGGCCTTGCCCCCCCCCCCATCTGTCAACAAAAAATAAAGAGAGAGAGAGAGAGAAGGAAAAGGAAGAAGAGGAAGAAGAAAAGAAAAGGGGGAAAAGAAGGAGGTCGGGGACGAAAGGCCTTCGCGCCCCCCCCCCCCCCCCCCCCCCCCCTCAGCAAAAAAGGGAGAGAGAGAGAGAAAGAAGGAAGGAAAATAGAAAATAAGGGAAAGGGAAAGAAGAGACAAAGGGAAAGGAAGAAGAAAAGAAATGGGGAAAGAAGGAGATCGGGGGCCGAAAAGGGCCTCGCCTCCCAGGCTGTTCCTCCCCCCCCCCCCCTCCCCCCCAGCAAAAAGGAAGAGAGAAGGGAAGAAAAAAGGGAAAAAAGGAGATAAAGGGAAGGAAAGAAAAGAAGGGGGATATCAGTTGCAGTTTTCCCTCCAACAAGTTTGGGATCGGGGGGGAGGGCAAATGGCTCTTGCCTCCCCCTTTCCACAGCAAACTTAAAAGAGAGAGAAAGGAAGAGAAGGGAAAGGGAAATAAAATAAAGGTACGGGAGATCAATTGTCATTTTTCCCACCAACGCAGTGTGGATCGGGGGCGAAAGGTCTTCGCCTGCCCTCCCCTGGTCCCTCAGCAGTGATACAGTTGACATATTTGTGATTTTCTTTGAATTTCACCTTTAATCTTATGTACCTACCTATTTAACATTTGTCAACCTTCTATTGTTGACACATCATTCTTGTTATGTGTACATAATCTGGGCCGGGCTGCGTTGAGAATTGAGTAAACTTAAGTTAATACAGGCATTTCAATGTAATGTCCATGAGGTGAGTGTAGTCATGGACCTACTATGAATGGACGTTGAACAAAGCAGTTCCTTTGATCCCCAGTCGCACCTCCAGCAGATGGGGTCTGGTTGATTGAACTTGAAGAGGCCAAGTAGAACTTCATAGTCCATGTTGAATGAAAAGAGAAAAGGTAGCACATTGAAACCTATCTCTGTTGTAACATTATAAAGGTCTTGCATGTACATGTACATTGTGATTAAACACATGAAATGAAATCAAAGATGGAAAAAATGTGAATAAAAAAATTACATCCTCAAGGCTCAAAGTACCTTAGCTGTAGAGGATGGGGGGGGGGGGCAAACATTCATGGGGGCTCACCTTTCAGGGGTAATGGCGTAATGAGCAAAAACGTTTGGGGGGCAGAAGAAAAATTTGCATCACCACCACACTCTTATACACATGCAGGCCCCGCGGAACGTTTTTCAAAGTGGAGTATTAACGATCAGGTGGAGCGTAAATTGGCGTGGAGGTTAGGGTTAAGGTCGATACGTGCGCTATATAAGAATCCAATATTATTATTATTATTATTATTAGGGGGCTTTTTTTTATACTTTGGGCAGAATCTGGGCAGAATTTCCAAAGCATGGATTGTGATACACCAAAAGCTTCAGTCTCTCTATATCGTCGGTTGTTCCACTGTGGTATGTCAACATATGTCAGTTTTATTAAAGAAATGACCCATACAGACGGTTATTTCTGTCTAGGATTGTGAATATTCTGGCCATGTATAATTTAGTGCAGTGCAGTGACACAGTCTGTGCTTGCTCGCACGTACGCTCTCGATGCCGCTCTGCGTGCTGGTGTGACCGCGTAGAATGTAACCCGCACCGTTCGTCCGAGTATTAGAGAACGATCGAAAGCAGACGATCGGTGCGGATTTTATCCGCGCAGAATGTCCGTTGTCAAGACATTCCGTGCGCGCCTCAAATGTCTGACGGACAATCTGTGTGGAAGAGGTCTCGCGCCAATAGTCCGCCTCCCGCACCGAATGTCTGTACTCTAGTCCACACGTACAGTACATAGTCAATACAAGTATAATTATACTAATGAATTAATGAAACGACTGGATAACCCATATTCAGCTTTGCCAGCTAACTAGGGATGACACTACAGGTCTTCCCGGCGCGGATCCAGCGGGGGGGGGGGGGGGGGGGGGGGGGGGGGGGGGGGGGGGGGCGAGAGGGCCTCGCCCCCCCCCCCCCCCCCATCCGTCAACAAAAAATAAAGAGAGAGAGAGAGAGAAGGAAATGAAGGAAAAGGAAGAAGAAAAGAAAAGGGGGAAAAGAAGGAGGTCGGGGGCGAAAGGCCTTCGCCACCACCCCCCCCCCTCAGCAAAATAGAGAGAGAGAGAGAGAGAGAAAGAAGGAAGGAAAATAAGGGAAAGGGAAAGAAGAGACAAAGGGAAAGAAAGAAGAAAAGAAAAGGGGAAAGAAGGAGATCGGGGGCCGAAAAGGGCCTTGCCTCCCAGGCTGTTCTCTGTTGTAACATTATAAAGGTCTTGCATGTACATGTACATTGTGATTAAACACATGAAATGAAATCATTGATGGAAAAAAATGTGAATAAACAAATGACATCCTCAAGGCTCAAAGTACCTTAGCTATATGGGCAGGTGCGCCTGAAGCAGTTTGGGATGGGGGGGGGAGGGCAAACATTCATGGAGGCTCACCTTTCAGGGGCAATGGCGTAATGAGCAAAAACGTTTGGGGGGGGGGCAGAAAAATTTGCATCACCACCACACTTGTATACACATGCAGGCCCCGCGGAACGTTTTTCAAAGGGGAGGATTAATGATCAGGTAGAGCGTAAATTGGCGTGGGGTCCAGGGGCATTGTCCCGGTGAGGGTTAGGGGGCTTTTTTTCTACTTTGGGCAGAATCTGGGCAGAAATACCAAAGCATGGATTGTGATAATTCTGGCCATGTATAATCTAGTGCAGTGCAGTGACACAGTCTGTGCTTGCTCGCACGTACGCTCTCGATCTCCGCCCTGCATGCCAGCCAACGTAGTAGTGGCGCTCGTAGTTGTGCGGCAGTTGTTACAGGGCTGATATTGGACCATTTCCTCTTATTAAGTCGCCCCCGTGATCGCATTTTTTGTTTATTTTGGTTGCTCTTTTTGGTATTTACGGGGCAAATTTGTCCGCCGCCCCGTGTATTTGTCTCCTTGGTTGGTCTAGTGAACCCTCAAAATAGTTGTCACTTGTCAGATGTTACAGGGCTGATATTGGACCATTTCCTTTTTTAAGTCACCCCGTGATCGCATTTTGGTCTATTTGGGTGGCTCTTTTCCCTGGTTGGTCTAGTGAACCCTCAAAATAGTTGTCAGATGGCACACAAGACCCACAGATAATGAAAATTGAAAGAGGCTATTGAAAAGTTTTCATTAATTTTTTTTTTTTAAAGTTTGTTTTTTAGTCTTACGGTGCAAAGGCCTTTTGCTTATTTTAAGAATGCATGCTTTTTGCATACCTGTACTTCTTTGATCTTGTGCTATATCATAAAATGTTTAAAAAATACATAGGAATTTTATTACCTTTTCTAATGATACAAAGAGTCAGTTTTACGAATGAAAATTATTTGTAAAATATAGATGAATTTCCTTTTAATCCTTTGTTTCTTTTTTTTTGGTCATTGTTTACCATTGTTTACCATTATTTAATGCTATAAATTGAATTTTGAAATGGTCTTGTACAAAATTTGGAATTCCTTAAAAAAACATGGTAGTTGCAACTTGCATAATTTAACAGTGTTATAAATTTACCTATTCATGATGATTATGCTAATTGTGTGCACATGCACACTTTTTTGTGAAATTGGAGATCATTTATAAACACCAAGCATGGTACATGCAGGTACATGCAGGTACATGCAGGTATATATATATAGTTTCTGGCCTTTGTTTGTGAGTTTTCAGAATGTTAGGAGTGATTGGAACCAGTGACCTCTCGAACCCCAAACAAGAATCTTTCGATCCTCATTTGTTTACCTTTGTTCAAGATTTTGTTCACAATTTGCAACTTTCTCAAACAAAATATCTAACATATTTTTCTCGATCATGCGCTAAGCAGTCTGACTTTAAATTGATCACCATTGTTGGTGAAGCAATGCGTGTTTGTTTGTTTGTCACATACAGTGACCTGTGCAGTGAGCATTAACAATTAAAGCCCCACTGTACTACTTGCTACTAGCTACTTGCTCCCTCGATATGGAAAACAATGCCTAATCGGTGACCATTGGTTACCCATGATCCTCTTATTCTTACCGTATGTTAATTGAGAGCTGAGTTGATGAGATAGCCACCTGTCAAATACCACGCTGGGTGGTCTAATCCCTCCTGGCCAAACTAGTACAGATGGGCTTTAAAGTCTCTGAAAATTGAAATTTGTTGTGAATTTTTAGGACATACTGTAAACATGTATATGCCCCAGGCAATTGATCTGCCATAATGGTGTACCCCATGTTTGTGATTATTTTTCATATATGTATCTCTATTTGTATGTTGACATTTCTCCTCAGCCTGACTACCATTCACGATGGCAAAGAGGACGCGAACAGAAGAGATGACTGAACCTCCGAGTGATGACACACCAAGTAAAAGGTACAGACATGCTTAGCTGCACTTTAGCTGCACTTTAGCATAATTATGTCCACTTTGCACTGTGATTCATGTTTATTAAGGCGCCCCCCCCCCAAAAAAAAAAAAATAGTTCTTTGGTTGTCCTCTCTTGCTTTTCTGGAGTAGGGGCCGGTGGGCGGATTTGTATGCCTCCGTTACGAAGTAGCCGGAGGCATTATGTTTTTGGGTTGACCGTCCGTCCGTCTGTCCGTACGTACGTACGGTTCTCGTGATCGCGTTATCCCAAGAACCGATTGATGGATTCCTGCCAAACTTAATAGGTTATGTATGTATCTTGCAGAGCCGATGAATTGATTACATTTTGGGGTCACAAGGTCTAAGGTCAAAGGTCACACTGCTCATTAGGTATGCATAAATAGCTGGTAATCACATCATTAGAATAGATGGACAGATTAATTACCATCAAATGCAGGACATGTATGTATCTTGCTGAGCCAATGAACTGATTAGATTTGGGGGGTCATGAGGTCAAAGGTCACAAATAATTTGTGATCGCATTAATTACTAGAACCGATGAACAAATTACCATCAAACTCAAGACATATATGTTTCTTGCAAAGCCAATGAACTGATTAGATTTTAGGTTCATGAGGTCAAAGATAAAAGGGTCATACTTGTATATGAAAAATAGCTTGTAATCACGATCTTCTGAAAACCTGTTAATGGCTTACAATTAAACTTGAAACTTGAAACATTGCCTCTGTTTTGATTTGTGAAATCGCTCTATGGCGGAGGCATTTTTTGACTGCGCGCAGTCGAAGTTCCATCTATTTTTTTTATCCGCTACTTTTTTAATATAAATATAACATTCATTGTGTGCGCTACTATTTTAGGGAAATAATTGGGAAAATTAGGTAAGTGACAAACACCAACCCTCCAAGATACAACAAACCTTTTATTGGTACACTAAAAACCGGAACAATTATATAGGACCTACGTTTTAACATTTTTGAAAGGTAAAATATTAATATTAATAATAACAATATTGGATTGTTAATCACAAGGTCCGCGGTGCGAGTCTCGCCGCGGCACTTATGTCCTTTGGCAAGACATTGATCTAGTGATAGTGGTGGTTATTTTACCCGACAGCTAAGAAAAATCTGAATAGCAGGCACACAAAACAAAGGAAAGAACAGTTTTTTCTTATTCCCTACGTCAGCGCAATTTTACCGACAATATCCTGACAGGTGTGGGGGGGGGGGGGGATGTCACACCCCCACACCCCTCCTTAGCGACGCCCCTGCCGGAGTCCAGCTTCCTGATATTAAATGGGTATTAGATACGAATGGGGCTGGAGGTAGAAAGACAAGTAATGGTAACGTGATGGTGCTTCAGAACTGGGCAGAGACAGTCAAACCATCCAAGCAACTTCCAACTCTCAGAGCAGCTCTCAAAAAGGCGGGCTTACTAGAGGTGTAACCGTGGAAGAGACATGTTCCACAAGCAGCTGCAGCAAATTTTTGCTGATGTTGTTGATGTTGCAATTTAACTATGTCATGATTACATTTAATCAACACTGTTTCCTTTCCTACCTATACATATTCTATATACAGAATGAGCTCAGTGGCCAATGTTGATTTCGACGACATCTTGATGGAGATAGCCAAGGCCCTATACAGAAATTCAGACATCAATTATCTCGGAAAAGCCTTGGGATTTGGGCCCGCAGATATTAGTCGCAAGATTGCAGAAAACGCCAATCAAGGAGTGAACTATATGGGAACATTGGATTTGCTCAGGATGTGGCGAAATAGACAAACACCTTCGACTGAAAAGGCAGCATTGAGGTCTGCACTAGTAAAAGCTGGATTTGATAACCTGGCAGACCAATATCTAAGCACTCCCGTACCCGGTAAGAGATCCTTTGTATACAATGGTTCAACGATGCATTTCATTCAAAAAAAGAGAATCCAAATTACAATAAAAAATAACATTTGTTCACTACTCAAAAGTTTCAAAGCAGATCATGGACATGATAGTGGGGCGGGATAATGTCAAATTTAAGCCCAATTGTGCATCTTGTGATAAATTCACCAACTTTGTCACACAGGTAGTCCAACATTTTTTAAGCAAAACTCGAATTTGGACCTTGGGGGCCCGCTGTGCATATTTTTCAAAATGACTCCTTCAGGGTACCTTTCCGTGTATGCCTTGTCCAAGATTAAAATATTTCAGCAAATCTGAGTTAGTGACAATTCTTGTATGTCAAAAATCATTATTTTCAATTACCAACCAAGAACGTCATGATAATTTGAATAAATCATATTTACTCAGAATAATGATTCTTTGTTTGTACCGAATGAAAAGTAAACGAGTGTAGTGTTGTCAGGGCTGGAAGTAGTTTAAAAAAAAATCAACAACACAAAAATATCAAATTTTCGTTACGATTCACAATATTAAACGCTGTTAGAAGATTCAGGTCAAGGTTCAAATGAATCTTGTTTGTGAAGCAGAGATACAAGAGAATTATAACATCAAGTACATGATAATAAGATATTCAAACCTTTAATTTCCACAATAATAGAAATTGTTTAGGAAATCTATGAAGTACTCATTACAAGTCATTTCCTTTTACCGGTAATTTTTTGTTTACATCAGCAGAATCTGCACAATACACTGTACAACAAACAGAGGACTGTTTCAAAAATAAAGGTGAGAAATCTATCTTGTTTCATATGAATATTAAAAGAGGGAATACATTTTCTCTTTGTATTCGAGTATCTATTGTAAGCTCGATCGTTCTCAGGGCAGTCCAGAGCCGAGCACTACGTTTGATTGCACATGCAATTATTCAAAAAGGTACTGGCTTCAAAAAATCAACCTGTCTATCATCGAGTTAACAGACACAAATTCTGGGAGGTAATATTGATAATGTTAACAAAAATATCTTTGATCCAATCTAGCTTTATTTACTAAAGATAGTGAATGCGCAATTTATGGACGAGGCACTTCCGGAATCGTCTTGAAATACATTTTAGGGGTAAATCTTTGCAGAAGTGTGTGTTTTATGACATCCTCTTTCACATCGTTATAGAATTGACATGAAATTTTGCCATCAAGATCACATGTTCAAATTTTTGGAATTTTTGGGTCCCAACGCTTTAAATCTCTCATTATTGTTAAAAATCATCAATTGATAGCGCATATTAAGTATAATGTAATGGACAATGCTCATATTTTTGAGCTTGTGAACAGTTTCTGACTTTGACACCTGTATTCGCTTAAATACATGTACTTTTAACAGTATAATTGCCTTTACAGCGTTGTTGAGCAGGATACCTTTCATGATTTTACGTTTTTGAAATGTTTGTTTTGGGATTTAACAGATTTCCCCCATTTAATGTGTTTTCTCAGTTTTTCTCTGAATTCGCTTTTGTAAAGTTGTCAATTATTCAGTCACCTTCCTCATAATAACAATTAATTGAAACTAAATTTGGGAATATATTAAATTGTGAGATGCACTCTTTTCAAACTCACTTGTTTTAGTAAGTTTTTAGTAACTTCCTACTGTCCTCCTTTCACACTGCACGGTGAAACAAATGACACACTATTATTGATAATTTATCACATAAGGGTGGAAAAAGAGTCTCTTTACAAAGAGAGTATTGCCATAATGTGAGTTAGAGCTTTCAGAAACAATTTGCCGTTCAATTCTCCCTAGAAACTGTTATTTCTGGTTTTCAGTCAATAACTGGTCAAAATGTCCATACACATGGCGTCTTGACAACCATTTTCTCACTCACACTGTCCTTGCTTTTCTTTTCCTACCCCTCAGAAATTGTGCTTTTAAAAGCAAAGTCCCACAATCATTAACTTATACGCATATAAATCTGAGCCAGTGGCATATCCAGCTAGAATTGATAAACCAAGAGAGAATCACACCCGACTGAAAAACAGCTAGAACCTTGGCTGCCAAAGACAGCCCTGCATACCCACTGCAAATTTGATTTAATTAATTTCAAGGGAGGGTGTTCAAACGTGCGGATCTGCGTCCGCATGCCGGGTTTATCCTTTGCCCATACTTAATCAGCAGAACCTTTTTAAACAGAAACAGCAATACATTATCAACTTCCTCAGCAGTGATTTCAAACCAAGAATCTAATTTTCTTACATCGTTATCTTGCAATAATGCTCTTCTCTTTTTCCTCAGGTGACAATGAGGCGATGCCAAGTGACATGATGAAGTTAAGAGAACAACTGAAAAGAAGATATCGCAAGAAATTTGGTGAGATCAAAACATCACCTGTGGACTCTGAGTCACGGACATGGCTTCAGCACATCTACGTCAGTCTCGTCCTGATGTTGGGATTGGAAGGGGATAAGGAGAAGCCAATAGATTATGATGGGTTGTTTAAATTCATAAAAACTGACACACCGAAAGGTTTTGTAACACGATTAGCTTTCATTGGAGAAGCTGGTGTAGGGAAATCAACGCTGTTTGCTAAGATAGCTCTTGATTGGGCTGAGGGTAAAATTCTTCAAGAAATCAATCTGCTTTTTCTTGAAGCATTTCGAGAGAATAAAGAGAGCGGATTCTTCGGGGATACTGTCATGGCGCATTTCCCAGATGACTCCGAAATAAAAGGCGAGAAAAGTCCTAATCTTATTGGACGGATTAGACGAGGCACATATCGACATCAAAAAGCCAAACTGCAATGACGCTATCGTATCGATTGTCAGAGGAGATCGGTTCATTGATACCCCAGTTGTCATCACAACCCGTCCTTTTGGAGCTGATCAGATCAAGAGCATCATGACGATTAATGACCACTACACGTTTGGTAAGGTTAAGGGCTTCTCAAAGAAAAACATGTCAAGATATATCAAAAACTATTTCAAAGTTGATTCTCAGTCTGCTTCGACCCTCATTAACTTCATTGATACAAACCAAGTGGTTTCTGAGTACATGGCACCCTTCCCGATATTCTGCTGTATGCTATGTAGCATGTGGAAAACGCCATCTGGGCGGGAAAATATTCAGACAATGGAAACATTCTCGCAACTCTTGAAGCGTCTTGTCTTTTCACTTCAAGAGCAATACTCTTCCAAAGGAAATGAGTCAGAAGAGGACTATGGAAGCCGCATGAACAAAGCTGACGAAAGTATGAAAGAGCTTGGTTGTATCGCATTTCAAGGTCTGTTGGTTAAACAGCTCATCTTCGATGAAAAGGCGCTTGACTCATGCATAGAAGCTGCAACGACTGCATGCGAGGTCGGGATTCTTAGCATGGAAAAAAGGCCAGTACCCTTGCAAATCAGAGAAAGTCAGCGAAAGCAATTCATCCAGGAATTCTCTTTTCCTCATAAGTTACTGCAGGAGTACATAGCAAGTTTCTACCTTGCATCGCTTTTCCACAAAGATTGTCGAGAATTCAACAGAATCATGGCAGACACTCTTTTAGAAGACTACAAGGAATTCAGATATGTCTTGTACTTCACTGCAGCTCATGGAGGTGAAGTAGGAAAGTCGGTACTGGAAGGTCTATGCAAGAAAGTTGATGAAATGGAATTCATCATTCAGGTTGCTTTTGAATGTCATGATTCAGAAGCCATTGATCCCGTCAGGAATCTTTTGAAGACGAAGGCAGATCTTATGCTAGCTTATTATCCAATTCCTGCACTTATCTTCATACTGGAGTCAATAGGACAAGAAATAGTAAGTTCCGTGAATAGAATTATAGACGTATCTCATTTTTATGCCTCCGTTACGAAGTAGCCGGAGGCATTATGTTTTCGGGTTGTCCGTCCGTCCGTACGTACGTACGTCTGTACGTACGTCCCGTTCTCGTGATCGCGTTATCTGAAGAACCGATTGATGGATTCCTGCCAAACTTTGGTCATGTATGTATCTTGCAGAGCCGATGAACTGATAAGATTTCGGGGTCATGAGGTCAAAGGTCAAAGGTCACAGGGCTCATTATGTATGCAAAAACAGCTCGTGATCGCGTTATCTGAAGAACCGATTGATGGATTCCTGCCAAACTTTGGTCATGTATGTATCTTGCAGAGCCGATGAACTGATTAGATTTTGGGGTCACGAGGTCAAAGGTCAAAGGTCACAGGGCTCATTATGTATGCAAAAACAGCTCGTGATCGCATTATCTCAAGAACCGATTGATGGATTCCTGCCAAACTTAGGTCATGTATGTTACTTGCAGAGCCGATGAACTGATTAGATTTTGGGTCATGAGGTCAAAGTCAAAGGTCATGCGGCTCATTATGTATGCAAAAATAGCTTGTGAACGCATTCTCATTAGAACTGACAGATGGATTACTATTTAACTCAGGACATCTTGCAGAGCCAATGAACTGAGTAGATTTTAGGGTCATGAGGTCAAAGATCAAAGGGTCATATATGTATATGAGAAATTGCTTGTAATCACGATATTCTGAGAACCTGTTAATGGATTACAATTGAACTTGAATTAAAAAAAAATCTTCTGTTTTGGTTTGTAAAATTGCTCTATGACGGAGTCATCATTTTCGACTGCGCGCAGTCGAAGTTCCATCTAGTTATTTATGTAGTTGTGAAATGTTATCATGTTGAGGGAATACTGTCATCTGTTAAGCCTCCAGTGATTATATATGCAAATTTCGCTACAAAGAAAATACAAATACAAGAGAACTACACAAAATATTGTCAGTTTTTCTCATCTGCTGACCGATAATCTTTTAGAACCTGCCATGTTCTCCTGTTTTTATTTGGTATAGCAGGCTGCAAGGTGTAGTTATAGTCGCATACAAGAACGAAAGTCATATCATTCGTTTACCTCTTCCTCATATAAGTGTAAAATTTGACTTTAAACAAAAAAGGAAGGAAAACAATATTAAATGGCAATTTTTAGAGCAATGAAACACCCACACTGACACACACCCACACTCACATCCTTCACAGGAAATAGGTCACCCAACCAAACGAACTAAATATCTGATGTAGTTCATTTTATTTTTTAATATGCCTTTATAATCATTATCCTCTGTTCATGTACTTCTTACATTCACATTATGATTATATATAACTCTAATTTGATTAAATTGATAGTTTACAAAAATTTGATTCATTCTTTTCTTGGTTTTGGTATATTTATATATTTACACTCATCCACACCATCTTTCTGTGGTGAAAATAACATACACAATGGTCTATTTTTGTCTAACTATATACTTAAAATGGACACACGCAAAACTACTTTAAAGTTTAAACCAAAGTTATATCTGAAATCAAATTTACAGATCGAATGCTAAAGTTCTATTTGTTCAATTTGTTGTACAGGTAAGAAGAAGTTCTTCGATTCGTGAAACATTGGGTGTTAGCAAGTCCTTCAAAGCTAACGCATCATCGTCACATGTAGCAGCAGTAGGTCTTTTCACATTGCAGAACTTACGAAGCTTGACCTTATATCGCATGCACCTGGATGATGAATTCTACACAGGAATGTCTGCTGCAGCTTCACAGTCCAAGGTATCAGGGGCCTGTTTATTGTATAACATCAATGAATCCTAAATCATAATTACCATTATTTCTTAATCAATGCATACCCGATTTGTTGTTTAATAAATTAAAATACAATCATGAACAAAATTTGGTTATTCACAATTTCACACTCATAAATTCGTTCACTGCTTTTCTCAAAGGTGGGAAATTTAAGCCTTAAAGGGCAAGTCCACTCCAAAACTTACTTAGTTTCAATAGAAGCAGAAAAATCAGACATACCAATCAAAAAATATAATATAAATTTTCCCCCTAAAAATCTTAATTCCTCACATCAGCATCCAAGTTATATTGATAGTGATATGTTTTTGTGTGGATGCACTAATATAGAGTAATTTTTTTCAGATAAATCATGACAAATGTGAATTTTGATAAACTTTTGAATTAAAAATGAATTATTATGAATAAACAATATTCAGAAAATAGTATCAATTCTTTAAAGTTCATAAAAGATTTTGTGAAATTTCATGCATGCAATATGATGCAAGTCATATAACCTGGGCAAAGGCATGGGGAAATCAAGTTTTGGGCATAAAAAGGGAAATTAATTGGATAAAAATATATAAAGCAATTGATAAATAGTGAGGCAATGACGTCACAAACTGATAACTGAATTGGCAATTTGTTTAGTGATTTTTTAAGTTCCATTGTTTTTCATACTAAAAAAAATAATTAATAACTTATTAGTTATCCAATTTTACTCAAATTTGTTTTGCTCTGTTTCTCTTGTTTTTCTTAAAAGCAAATTATTTTTGGAGTGGAATAGCCTCAATGAAAAAGGGTCTTGCTCTCCTCTTTCTCTTTTTTTTCCTTTTTCCTTATCTTAAATATGTATCTTCCTTTGCCATTTTTCTCTTAAATTGTCACAATTTGGTGGTACTCTGGACATTGGTGGAAAATGTGACCCTCAGTCAAAGTCTTTGCCACCCTCCAATCTATGAAGAAATAAATTTCACAATCTTTTTTCTCTTCTTCCTCTTCCTATTTTTTGTTTGTTTAGGTTAAAATTTGTTGACGATTTTCAATTAGGGAGATAAGTTTATATTGGCTGTAATCACCACTCCACACACTATAGGACATAGGATAAGATGGGAACAAATGTTCCCTGAACACCTTCTCTCGCCCTCAATGCGCCCCTACACTTCTCTTACCGCGATTCTAGTTGATATACACACACGCTCATTAGTGTACTAATGAGCCTAACATTTTGAGAGAGCTGAGCCAGAAAGGGATCCAGTGTCAATCGGTTGGAAAGCAGGGGGGTTGGGGCTACATTTGCCCTTCCCTGAAATAAGAAGTCTATGCAGCTATTCAATTTCATAGAAATTTCACAGTATATCAACCCCATGGGTAAATTACATATTCTATTTTGAAAATTCTTAAAAATTTAACGTTTTGTACTTTGGACCATTTTAAACCACAGATATATCTTCAGGGAAGGAGTCCTTTTGAACTATGTTATAACAATGGCTTACATTTCTTTTTTTCTTTTTTAAGTCAAATTATTATGCAAGAAAGCGTATCGACAGAGAGAGAGAAGATTTTCCATTTTTTAATAGTGAAACTTTGCATTCTAGACGACCTCAGAATCTGAATAGTATGTCACATTGCCTTGTAAAACTTTAACTCGTTATTTATCATACAAATAATGATCATTTACAAAATTAAAAAAGTATTATTCATTGGTAGGGAGACCACTTACAAAGACTTCCAGTGGATATATCCTGTAGTGTACCCAGAATTGTCGCATCTTTTTGCAGTACTATTTCACCCGTCTTCCCTCGGTTTTGAAAGAAAAATCATGATATTGTATATAAACTTATTGTAAAGGCGGCTGGGTGGGGTATGAGAGGAGTTCCCCTTTCCTTATAAGGAAATTCTTCAAGACTGCCCTAAGAAGTTGCGAAGTTTGCTATATAATGAAGGTTTTCATCAGGAAACTTGACTCACCTCTGATTAATTTGTGTTACAAAATTCTTCAGGACGAAAGGAAGTTCCAAGGTTCGCTAGATAAAAAAGGTTTTAATCATGAAACTCGACTCACCTCTGATTAATTTTTGCTTCAGAATTCTTTAATACGGCACTAAGAAGTTGCGAAGTTTGTTAGATAAGGGAGGGTTTCTTCGTAAAAATCGTGATTCATATGCGTTTCAGAATTCTTCAAGATGAAATGAAGTACCGATGTCCATGAGATAAACAAGCTAGGTTCAATCATAGAACTCGACTCAACTTCAATATATTTTTGCTTTGAAATTCTTCAAGACAGCCCACAAAACAAAGCGCAACAATAATAAATAATCACCAAGTTATCATTGTTACAATTTGCTTTTTCTGCATTTCCGCTGCGGCGCGCCGAGCCAGCAAGTCAGACGTTGGAGCATTGCATTACGTACACATCCTGCTAGGTCGCTAGTTTTCATCAGGTCGCGCCACCGTGTTTTGAATTCCTGAGCAAAGGGGGCCTGTACAGGGGGCGGCAGCGCCAGGCCCACCCTCTCTCTATCTCTTTCTCTCTCGGTCATTGTCAATATCCCCCATATTGCTTTATTTCCCTCATTTGTCTAATTGAAAGAAAATGCGAAGTAGGAACTATTGATTATCATACATCAGTTTGCTATATTTTTCATATGGCATATGACAATAGAACAATTATGTAATGATTATCAATTATCAATAAGTTCTCCTCATCTTTTAGTTGTTTTTCATCGTATCGCACATTATTCTCTTCTGTTATCATAGATTTAATTAATATCTGTTTATATTATTGAGTTTTTACACTTGAATGGAAGAACACACTCTTTTATCTTTCTAATTTGATAAAGGTGAAAGAAAAATTCAAAAAGCATGCAATAAGTATTAAAACTTTAATTGAAGAAAAATAATGAGATTGTATGATCCATTTTACTCTCCTTTCCCTGTACACAATATTTGGTTTACTCATTCTGTGTGTTTCTTTCAATTTAGCTTAAAAAGCCCATTATAGTCAAAGTATATATATCGATGACATACCATCATGATGTTTAAGTACTGAACATAAGTAATACTTTAGTTAAACACGTTGACATTACTATCCACTTTATTCAACCTGTCCTGTCACATCACCAGACTGAGAAGCTAACGCACTACCTCTCAGATCTATAGGCTTGTTTAAAAGCACTTACCGGTATTCTATAAATTGTATTTCTCGTGTGTTTTTGAAATAATTTATTTCATGAGTCAGAAGCATGCTCATATCAATATGATAGTCTGACCATGCTGACTACAACAAAAATGAATCATGTGAATAGACTGGACTTTATTGTGACAAAGTATTATTGATATGAATGTGTGGTTTAGGATATTATTTATAGTTTGTTAATAGTCTCAAAGACATATTATATGTACACCGTAGATAATAATATAAAGAAATAACATCTTTATGTTGCTTGAACAGACACTCTCTTTCTTTTCCAACTAATCATAATTAATCACATTTGATTTTCTTCATCTGGTGTTTCTTTTCTCTTACCAACCCCATGTCACTTTTGGCCTTTTTCTCTCTATCTCTCTCTGTCTCATTCTCTCTCTCTCTCTTTCTCTTTTTTTTTGCTTTAAAAGTCTAAGTAGAGGTTAATGATGTTATTTAATGACAATGAAAAATATTTTAGCTATAACATGTCGTCTATACTTGATATTACTGTTCGCTCTATTCAACCTGTCCTGTCACATCACCAGATTGAGGAGCTACGTCACGTTGACGTAGATCTGGGTTCTGCTGCATCCTCTCATTACGCGAGAGGTCTCTGCTCCATGCCTCATCTTCGATCACTGGAGCTGGACATGGTGAAGCTGAGTGATGAGTTCTACTCAACGATGGCCTCTGAGGCATCAAAATCAAGGGTAAACCCAAACACGTTTTGTATTGGAAACAATTTTTTTTTCCCCAACAAAGGTGGATAAACGTTTTTCACATACCGGTAACCAAAATCAAATAGAAATAATTTGTTAATATCTTAAGTCACTATTATGCTTGTATCAATATAATACGCTTACACTACTGATAATAAAAAGCATGAGTTATGTGAATAGACTGGATTTATTGTTAATTTCATAATGATATCAGTTCATATGAATGCATATTTTTAGAGCACGTATCCTTCAAATAGTGTTTAGTATTATATTTTTAGAAATTATCTAAAATTTGTAAATAGTTGCAAGAAATAGATGTTAAATGAGCATTGGAAATAGACGGATATAAACGCATATTTTTAAGCGCATGTCCTGTAGATGGGCCTAGTATTCTGCTTTTTTGTGTGTGGATTATTCATTGTCCCAATAAGATATTACATGCACAATATAGATAGACAGATATTACATTTTATTTTGCTTGACAAGACATGGTCTCCTTTTCAACTATTTAAGACTTTTTTATGTCTTTTTTTGCTCGTACCACAGCAATGTCCCTTCGTTTTTCCTCTTACCCTCTCTCTTTCTCTCTCCCTTCTATTGGAAACAATTTCCTTCATCATTTAATATATATTGCATTCTCCATAATAACATAATATCATTTCACACTTTTTTTCGAACTAATGTTTGGTGAATAGTCAAAATCACGCCCATTATAAAACAATAGTCTGACCATGCTGTCAATCATGAAAAGGAATCATTTTAATTGAATTGACTCAGTGTTATGATTATATACATTCAATCCATTCTCACTTTCAGTCATTTGAGTCATTCTAGAATTTTTCTTTGGAACTACACATTATTTTCTTGTGATGATAGCTATATTCTTCAAATCACTTTAGATAACAATGGTCAAAGTGAAATCGGGTATAATGCAAAAACAAACAAATCTTTTTAAAAATATATATGTGAATATAGATTATAGAAATGCTTATCATTTCGACAGGGGTGGCGTGAACGTGAACCTGGTCAGGTTTTGATACATCATCCCAAAATTTGGGAAATCGAGACATCTGCCCTTCCTCCGACAGGAAGTGCCTCCTTCGAAGTGAACAAATGCCCCTCTCACGATAGGAAAATTTTCCTCCTGAAATACATTGCCCCTCCTTTATCTATGTGTCCCCGGTTTATACCCGTTTGTAAAATATGAACAAATCAAAAACATACCCAAAATAGAAACTACAACAAAACCAAAACCAAAACTAAACAAAACCACAATAATACAATACAATAAAGTCATTTCTATAGTGCACTTATAAACTAACTGTTGTTTCACAGTGCTTGACTTATATTGATCATGGTCAAAGAGGAGAGTTTTGAGACATTTTCGGAAGACATCCAGCATAGGTGATCAACGAATAAAATGTGGAAGCTCATGTCAGAGTCAAGGAGCACATGCCTGGAAATAATTGTCGCCAGCTTTGGTGTATGTTTGAGGAACGTGTAGCAGGGTGCTGTCAGTACAAGAGCGAAGGCCAGGACGAGCAGATTGGTAGGGTACAATGAGAGAGTAGAGATACACTGGAGCTTTGTTTTGGATGCACTTGTAGACAATCGTCAGGATCTTGAACACAATGCGTTGCTTGATCGGAAGCCAATGTAGTTATTTAAGCAACGGGTGACATGATCGTGCTTACGGGCCAAGTAGATCAGCTTTGCTCCGCGATTCTGAATCTTCTGGAGACGCTGTATTTGTGATGACATGATCCCATAAGATATCATTTTGATGTAATATCTTCCCACCGATACAATATCTTAACCCTATTCTGCCCGGGGGGGGGGGGGGGGGGGGGGGGCTTTAGAAGCCCCCCCCTCGACATTTTTCGCGATAATTTTTTAACGCAAGAAAATCTTGCACTGAAATTTTGTGACTTTTTTCTTTCGAGTCTTGCGCATCTTTTGAAAGAAATTTTTCGAAAATCGGACCTACCATTACAAAGTCACGTGTCCTTTTGTCTTCGCATGTCAGCCCGAAAATTGCTCATTTTTGTGATTTGTGTACAAAACATATAGAAATCTCATTTTTCAAATAAAGAGATAAAACATTGGTTATTTGGTCTTGTTTATAGTTTATGTGTTTATTTTGGGGTCAAAATAGTTGAATTATAGTTGTAAATGAAATAAAACAACAAAAACAATAAAATACATAAGTTAAAAAAACAAAGAAATACATAAGAAATTATCAAAACAATAGATAACATAAGGAATAACCCTGGTTTTTCAATTTTTTGTGTTGTATTATTATTCCAAATGGTCTAACAAATATATGTAGTGAGAAAGAATGCTTAAATATGAATAATGTCTGATTTATGGGCAAAAATGTGAATTTTATGACCTTATTTGCATAAATTACCATAAATATGCAAATGAGTGAATTTTTTCAAAAAATTGAAATCACCATAGTATTCTATACACTTCACTTGACATGTATGCAAATTTTCGCGGCGATCGGGCGTTTCACGGCCGAGATCATAGGGGGGGGGGGCCTTAGAAGCCCCCCCCCCCCCCCCCCCCCCCCGGGCTATGCAGTTTCAAAATAGCCCGGGCTAAATAGGGTTAAGTACCTCTTTTGAAATACATCGATCATGCTATGCATATTGAAATGCTTTCTCGTTTATTATAATACTGTACATTGTTTCATTTGAACTATAGCAGAAATCGAGACAACATAATCAGACTTGGTGAATGATTAAGTTTAATACTGAGATGCAGATCATCTGATATTAGCTGTGATTTAAAAATGTGTTTATGTTAGTAAAGACAATAATTGAATCGCATCGTGGATTTCACTTTGATGTGAACTGATTTTTGATAAATTGTCTTTGCACAGATCCAGATGCTGATTATTCAGAGTGCTTCCATGATGACTCCACGAAGAATACATTCCATTCTCTCGCTACCACACCTCCAGTCACTCACCTTGACGGATATCAGACGACTTGACATGGACGATGGACAGACACTGGTTTGTATCTTTACTGTTCCAAGATTGAATTCAAAATCCTCTTTTTGTTCCAAGCTCAAAAGTAAGGGGTTCAGAAAAACCTAACAGACTAAATATGAATGATAAAGAGTTGCCAAAAGGATGTATTTCGCTTTGAAATTTTAAAGCAACTTGCTATGGGCTGTTTAGTAAATCGATGGATGGTTTTATATCTCAAATATATTTATTTACATGCACAGTTATAGTTGTTATGCCTCCGTTACGAAGTAGCAGGAGGCATTATGTTTTCGGGTTGTCCGTCCGTCCGTCCGTACGTCTGTACGTACGTCCCGTTCTCGTGATCGCGTTATCTCAAGAACCGACTGATGGATTCCTACCAAACTTTGGTCATGTATGTAACTTGCAGAGCCAATGAAATGATTAGATTTTGTGGTCACGAGGTCAAAGGTCAAATGTCACAGAGCTCATTATGTATGCAAAAATAGCTTGTGATCGCGTTATCTCAAGAACCGATTGATGGATTCCTGCCAAACTTAGGTCATGTATGTATCTTGCAAAGCCAATGAATTGATTAGATATTGGGGTCATGAGGTCAAAGGTCATGGGGCTCATTATGTATGCAAAAATAACTTGTGATCGCGTTATCTCAAGAACCGACTGATGGATTCCTACCAAACTTTGGTCATGTATGTAACTTGCAGAGCCAATGAACTGATTAGATTTTGGGGTCACGAGGTCAAAGGTCAAATGTCACAGGGCTCATTATGTATGCAAAAATAGCTTGTGATCGCGTTATCTCAAGAAACGACTGATAGATTCCTACCAAACTTTGGTCATGTATGTAACTTGCAGATCCAATGAATTGATTGGATTTTGGGGTCACGAGGTCAGGGTCAAAGGTCATGGGGCTCATTATGCAGGGCTTAAAATAATAAATCCAAGGCCACCAAGGCCATGGCCGTGGATGCCCTTTTGATTGGCCTCAATGCCCCTCTCATTGGCCTTGAAGATTTGTTGTGCCCTTTCCAATTCTTCCTTTTTGTGCTGTAATATAGGAATGTGCCCTATAGAAAAGTGGCCTTGCCCTAAAAATATTGAAATTTAAGGCTTGATTATGTATGCAAAAATAGCTTGTGATTGCATTATCATTAGAACCGATGGATGGATTACCATCAAACTCAAGACATGTATGTATTTTGCATTTGGGGTCATGAGTTCAAAGATCAAAGGGTCATACATGTATATGAGAAATAGCTTGTAATCACGATAATCTGAGAACCTGTTAATGGATTACAACCGAACTTGAATTTGAAATATTTCTTCCATTTTGGTTTGTAAAATTGCTCTATGACGGAGGCATCACTTTCGACTGCGCACAGTCGAAGTTCCATCTAGTTTCAACTTGGGATGAAGTTTAACCCTGCACATATTTATAAAAAGCTCGTTAAATATTGATCGATAAATGATTGCCATTTGTTATATCTCATGGAGAATCCTGTTGCCTATTTTCTTTATCATCAAATTTGTACCTGTCAGTAATGTGAAGTCATTTGATTGATTTTTTTGTTAGTCTAGCTGAACTAATATCACAATAAAAAAGATGATAATCACAAAAAAGACAAATATCACAATAAAAAAAGATGATAATGAATACTAAAATGCTGTTATCTTCCACTGACAAAGGAGTATTAACCCTCATTAATAATAATAATGTTGGTGGAAACAGACAAAATAAAGAAACTTTTTAACAAAGGTTTCAGAAAAAGCGGACAAAGATTTTTTTTTAAATTAAAAAATTGAATGTCAATAATGATAATGATATACGAAAACTTGTATTGCCAATGCGATCAGGATGTGTTATGCCATACAGGGGGAAATCCTCTTAATGATTTGCATCCAAAATACCTAAAATATCTTTTCCAAAGTCTTAGATAGACAAACCTCTATTTAAATGGAGGGCAATACACGTGCAGGCCTAATGGAACATAATCTGCTGGATCACTGAAATGGAAAACAGAGAGGTATTTTTAATATTTTTGAAAAAGAAATCGGTTATAGTTCATCCAGAACGGCATCCCATGTGACTGTAATGCCAATAGAAGATTCTTTATATTTATATCATTTATAATCTTGGCATCCCAAAGTTCAAAACTTTTGTATTCTTTGTCCATTTTCCCCAAACCTACCCGTTTGTTTATTTCTACTTAGGCAACTTACAATGAAATGATGAAAACCCTTTAGGTTTTATTATTGTATACAGACAAACTTGTCTATAGTGACTGGGAAACACAAAGAGTGTTTTTGTAGACAGTTTCCTTTAGTACATGTTTCAATGATAATTTTTTTTTCAAGGGAAACAAAAAATGTGGTCTTTGTAGACAGGTGGTCATAAAACAAGTTTGTTTGTATTTGTGAAATATTTACAAAGCATGATATGAACAGTAAAAGTATTATATTAAAACAATAGTGTGTCGGGATATTCAATATCATATCTTACATCAGCGTTGGTTTCCATTCATATCATATATAGTGAGCCTTTTTGCATCGCTGTTTCTTGTAGACTCATCAAACATCCTCAGTAGATGAGCTTTCTGTGGATTGTAAGCATGTGATCAGCCTGTGGAATCTTGGACTTCATACATCATGTCCCCGAGTGAAAAAACTTGAACTGAACTACCAGAACAAGGAGAATGTCTCATCAGGAAACATCACAATGGCCTGCACTCCATTCCATCATCTAACTCACCTTCACATCAAGGGATACCTGTCTACTAGTACACTGAATGATCCTGTGTCATTTTGTGATGCGGTTAAAAGATCATGTCCTCTACTCACCAAGCTGTCCTTTACCTTCAGTGCACTGAACAACGAGAAGGCAGCCAAGATCATCCAAATCATGAAGACTCATCCACACCTGACAAGCATAGAGTGAGTCTCATTTGATTTACTAGAGTAATGATTGCCACAGTATAATCAAACTCTTACTTGTATTTATTGTGGAATGCATTTCTGTTTACCTTTTGCTCTGAGTTTCTTATCTTCATTTGCTACCTCTCTCTCTCTCTCTCTCTCTCTCGCCCACCCCCCCCCCCCTTCCTTCCTCTCTCTATGTCCCACTCGTTGAATTATTTTTCTTTCTCTTTTGTAAGTTCTCTTTGATTCCTGCCTTCCACTCTCTTTCCAGCATTTCCTCTCTTTCATTCTCTTTATCATCGCCTCTTTTGCTCTCATACAATATATCTCTCTAAAAAGAGATGGTTTGAATTTTTTTTTACTGAACGATACAAACCTGTATTAAGCATACCTGTATAACTTATGCCGTATGCTTTCATGGTAATGATAAAAATGGGAAACCTGATTATGTCTGATCTCATAAGAGGAAAACTAGCGTTGATTTAACACAGTTGGTTCTCGATATCAAAAGGAAATTGAATTGGCAAAACACTCTGCCCAACAAGCAACGTATCTTCATTGTCACTGAATTTGATTTTATGCGGGGTCAGCGGTATAGCTGCATTAAGGTTTTGAAATAAATCTCAGATGGTTAAGAAAGTGCATAGGTGAGTGGGTTGTCTAAAAGATTAGATGATGGGGTGCTGAATAGGGGATTTTACAATAGTTGATCTCATGATCTCTTCATTTTAGGATTTATTCATATCAATATGATTTTCTTATTATAAATGTAAATCAATACTTTATCTTATTCACCATGATGTATCCTACATACACAATTTTGTTACCATGGTTATTTGCAATCATGCAATATAAATACAGAGCGATACTATGCAAAGGTTGGATGTGTAATTATTGTCATCTATTCTCACACCACATAGCATACATCTCTAATTGCTTTTTAAAAGAGTATCGTACGTCAGGTTTGTTCAAAAGATCACGTATTGAGCTCCTGAAATGTACTGTTTCATTACTATAGGTTGGATAAGTGTGATACCAACGCGGATCTGGATCCACTGATTTCTGAGGTGAATAGTGAAGGCAAGGTGACTGTCACCGTGGAGCATGCTTGGGTAAGATATAACACTAGATAAAATGGCCATCCTCCGATTGATTCTTCTCCCCTTTTCTGGCATTCCATGGATTCAAAATAGGCTATTTTTTAATCATCCATATTTAACTCCGCCCAATCGGTACCCAAGAATATACAATGCACATAATTTAAGCTGTCTTTCATGTGTTAATTCTGGTCTGATTAAATGAGCATGTCTAGCAATTGGTTTGTTCTTGATCTGTGTAATGATATATGAAAATTGAAATATAACAAACATAGAGAAAAAGACTCTTCACAACTATATGAACATTTTTAGTGAAAAAGTACTTTTTCTTCATGTGCATGATGTATAAGGCAAAAACGCTCATTGTACTTTGTCCTCTTTTAAAAAAAAGCAATATGACCTTAATATCTGATAAAAAGATGGAAATTTTCCCTTATCATATATATATATATATATAGGTCTAATTGAAGAAATGTTTCAAATTATCATGTAGCATGCATCTTAGCAAAACTAAACTCCACTCAGCAAGGTGACAAAAGGTAGATAGATAAAACATGCTTTTTACAATAATGCAATATCCATGAGTTCTATTTTTTTTTCTGAACATGTTAAAGATGAATAATGTTGTTTGTGGCCTGCATTTTTTTAATAATCAAACTTCCTGTATATTTTCACTTCTGTAATTAAAAACACCAACAAATACAATTTTCATGAAGCAATGATGTCATTAAGATGGGTGATAGGTACGGAGTGTAGTCCTATCTGTGACTCCTCTTCCTCTGCCTGCTACCTTGGTCATAATAGAGACATTATAATATCAATTCATCCATGTCTGAAATGTAATGCATGTAGTACCTTTCAGGGAAAAATCCCTCACTAATTAATGTCTACAAATACTCAAGCATTATTAGGACCTATGTAATCAATTTTAATCTAATTTTAGTTTTACTACCGGGTAAATGATATCCTAGTATTTGATCATTATCAATTGCCCTTTGGTTCCAGCACCTGGGTTGGTCGGTCTATTTTTTTTTTCTTCCCTCTTTTGGCTGATATTTCTCAGTTTGAATGCTTTAATACATGTGTTTCAGCGACATCATTTCATTCATATCTTTTCATCTCATAACAAACCATTGTTTACAATGTTGTCTTGAGACAAAACTTGGTTTGTGCTTCCTAGCTGATGAAGTTGGTTTTCAACTACCTGTAAAACTTGGTAGCCATGTGAAGATTGTTGACAAATTTTACAGGCGGTCCCGGGCACAAAGTGGACTCTTTACTAACCAAAGAAGGGACCGAAACTGACACAGGAAAAGAGAGCCAGACAGTTTTGCATGCAGGAGGTTCAAATCATAGCCTATTACAAATGTTTGTATTTAAACTGGCCCACTTCAAAGAATATGCTCTTCATTCCTGTTTCAATTCTTGGGATTGTTCCCAGTGTACATTTTTTCTGTCTGATATGAGCCAAATCTGACAAGAAATTAATTTAAACAATTCAAATACATGAATGTTTAAACTCACTGCATGGTATATACATGTACACGAGGCCGGGGCGGCTACTTGTTTACGCTAGCAGGATTTCGAAACTAGGGCAGAAAACGAGTGAGGATTTGGGAATAACTTGATGATTTTATGCATTTATATCCCATTTAAATAAACAAAATACATATATTTGTTATTCATTTAAAAATTATTTTCTAAAAAAACAGTAAAAACAAAAAAGCCATCTATATCCCATTTAAGCTAACAAAATACATATTTCTGTTATTCATTAACAAATTATTTTCTTAAAAAACAGCCGACGGTAGATTTTAATATTTTGGGGTCGGTCGCAAAGGGCAATACAACAACAAATTTTTGTTAGTCCTTGCCTTTTAGTTATTGACTGAAGGTTAAATGAAATCGAACAAAACATCTCCATAAAAATGATTGTAAAAGATCTATTCGTCAACACAAATATATGAAATCTGACCAAAAAAAATCACAATCTCTGGAAGATGATGAATTAAATTCACAGTATCATAGCTAGAAATTACAATTGCCAAATTTAACAGCAATCCATTGTTTCTTTGAATGGTACTTTTTATATTCTTTTCATTTACACCTAGTTGTGATTTCGCCCTCATGCAACAATGGAGACGTTAGAAGGTGACCCTCATCAGACGAGATGATGGCAGCAGACTACTACGGCCTTGAAAATGAAACCTGTCGAATGTGGATCTAACCAGGCTACCCGAATAACTATTTACTAGTATACTAATTGAGGGATCATTAGAGTTCACATGCATGGAATACAGTACCTTATTGAGCAATTATTGATTATACCCTGTCTTGATATTTTTAATGCATAACTTTATAATAATGGTTGAAGCATATGGAGCTCCAAGATGAGCAAACGTTTGACCATGTGTGCCCTCACCATTCAATATAATAAAAAAGAGGCTTCCTGGTGAAGATGGATTATTATGTTAAAGCCCGTCTGCACTTGTTTAGCCAGGAGGGATTAGACCTCCCTGAAAGGTCATTCACAGGTGGTTATCTCATCAAATCAGCTCTCAATTAACAAAAGAAAAAGGGGATCATGGGGGACCAACAGGCACCGATTAGCCATGGTTTGCTATATAGACGATGCATATTTCACGCATGAGTGATTAAAAGCAATTTGAAGGAAGGAAACCAAAAATACATTTGGCGGGCGGTATCTGAATTTCGAATAAAAATTCACATTTCTAGAAAGTTGAGTTTCTGCCCTTTCATATGACACCTCAATCAGGAAAAATGAGCAAGGAATAACAAAGTTCTGTTTGTTTAAAGTAGTGCTTGCATTTCCATAATTTTATTAAACGAATTCGTTTTCACTGGCTGCCTGCCGTATCAATAAACGAAATTAACAAAAGACTTAACTCCGTTTCGTTGACAATCAGCCGTAGACGAGAGTCTTCATGCATGGCTGATTGTCAACGAAACGGAGTTAAGTCTTTTGTCAAATCTGCTTTTTGCTACGGCAGTCACCCAGTGAAAACGAATTCGTTTGTAAAAATTATGAAAATGTAAGGGCTACTTTAAACAAACGGAACTTTGTTATTCCTTGCTCATTTTTCCTGATTGAGGTGTCATATAAAAGGGCAGAAACTCAACTTTCTAGAAATGTGAATTTTTATTCGAAATTCAGATACCGCCCGCCAAATGTATTTTTGGTTTCCTTCCTTCATATTGCTTTTAATCACTCATGCGTGAAATATGCATCATCTGAGTAGCATCAACTGAAAAAGGAGACTCTAACCTTTCCAAATATGTATCATTCATTAATTATGGTTGTGATTAAGTTATGATAAAACATCGATACTTCTCGGTTTCGTTTTTTCTGGGACGCACTGTATATATGTGTGTGTAAATATAGCCCAATTCATATATCATATATTTTTATGTTTTCGGGTTGTCCGTCCGTCCATCGTTCTCGTGATCGCGTTATCTCAAGAACCGACGGATGGATTCCTGCCAAACTTGGTTCATGTATGTATCTTGCAGAGCCAATGAACCGATTAGATTTTGGGGTCATGATG
Source organism: Strongylocentrotus droebachiensis (assembly GCA_035222895.1). Classification (NCBI taxonomy): domain Eukaryota; kingdom Metazoa; phylum Echinodermata; class Echinoidea; order Camarodonta; family Strongylocentrotidae; genus Strongylocentrotus; species Strongylocentrotus droebachiensis. The sequence continues at coordinate 29,794 of JAVYIG010008080.1, forward strand.
TCAAAGATCAAAGGGTCATTCATGTATATGAAAAATAGCTTGTAATCACGATATTCCGAGAACCTGCTAATGAATTGCAATCAAACTTGAATTTTAAAAATTGCTTCTTTTGGGTTTGTAAAATCGCTATATGGCGGGGGCATCATTTTCGACTGCAAGCAGTCAAAGATCCATCTAGTTTTTAATCAAATTCTTCATTTTTTTTCCTGCTCAGTCAAATGGAAATGGAGCATTCACACACGTGGGATTTGTGTTGAAATTATGCATTGAAAATGTATTCCCATATCTTGAACTGCATGTCATGTATGGTCAATACATCATTTAAATGTTGTTACAAGGTTGTTAGCCTGAGAGTCTGTCTTCTGTCATGAACATACTAAGTTTGACGGGGAAAGAAAAATGTTGTAAACTTTGATTTTGTTTTGTGGAGTATGTATACATACCTGCCAACCTTTCACAGCAAAAATTAGTCATCTCTCAAGGCAAAATTAGGAATACAATCTAGTTTGTAAACTTTACACAGAATATTCCAGAAAAAGAGAGGAATCTAGGGTTCAAAACAATAGCTTGAAGACCAAAAAATAGGATTCATTCCTTCACAATAGGATTGGTTGGTAGCTATGTGTATAGAGTGACAGAATAACAGTTTGTCTACTCTCTGTACTCTAATTCCATTCAAACCATATAACAATATGAACTATACATGTTGTGCTATAATTGTTATTATTTATATCACCCTTAAGTATTTTGAAATCGTATCATTTCCCAGAACGGATATATCCAACTCATCATGACCCTCTCTTTCATATAATCTAGTCTAGTTTGTGACATGTATGCATGTAACATTTATTGATGTAGTAACAAAGCGGAATTAGTCAGCATGATCTTGTCATATTCGTAATCATGACCAGATCTTGCATATAATTAAATCTCATTCTGTGGCATGAATGCCAAGGTCAGTGCTGTAGGAAGGGAGAGTCTACCTTATCTCGTTTTAATATTCTTATATTCAACTCATCATGGTCAGATTTGTGGCCAGCTTCCTGCATCAAAATCATTTATGTAGCAAGAGATATACAATCTAGACTTCTTTTGGGACATGCGTATAACAGTCGTAGAGTAAAACAGAGAGTAATACAGAGAGAAGCAAGACAGGGGGTAGTAAGACAGAGAGAAATCTTCATTAAATTTGATAGAACACTTCTCTCGATTTACAGGATTATTGTTGTTTTATTTAATATCATTATAATGTGTGCCTATTTCTCATCACAATGATATGCAATGTAAGTTATGTTTATATGTTTTCTGTGATCGGTAGATCTGAATAGGATGATATAGACCATTAATTGTCAAAGGTTTATTCTTATCTACCATGACTCAATTTCTTTCAAGTTTTATTTCAAACATCCATAGCTCCTGTACAGTGTATAAACCATTACATCTTATAAATTTATACTCTATTATAAATATATTTCTATTTATGTTTATATTGTAATGATTGTTTCCATTATTACCTGAGTTGTAATGATTTGCCAGTTTGTTTGCAGTACACCTAAATATGGGAAAGAGAAGTGCAATCTTGCAATGTGCGTTATGTTATATTCTCTTTGTTTGAGCTGTTTTTATTGAAAGAATTGTTGTTCTTGCCTTGATAAAATCTGGAATCATCTAAAAGCAAATGGGAATTCCTCTTTTTGTTATATTTCCAATGTTCATCGATTTGCAGGACTGCTGTAATGCGTTATTGATATCTGGAATGTATTGACTATGTAAATATATATATATATATATTAGATAGCTTAGACAGATACCGAGATGTGATTGGTCCAGAGCTCGTCACATGTATACTGTTCTCAGCTGAGGAATCACATTGCATTCATTCACGTCTTTCCACAAACGTTTTCTATATCTTAATGTATTTTGCAAATATATATAAGAATTTATATTTTTGTATGTGAATAAAGTGTAAACACCCATCTTGCAATGTGTGTTACGTTATATTCTCTTTGTTCAAGCTTTATTTAAAGCGAGGGAGGATGGGATGAAAATAGATGAGAAACAATAAGAAGAAGGGAGAGAGAAAGCCAGAGAGGAAGAGATATAAAACAGAAGATAAAGATTAAGGAAGGTATAAAGAGAGGATAAAGAGAAAGATAGTTGAGAGGTGAAAATAGAAGAGAAAGAAGAAGAAGAAACAGAGAGAGAGAGGGAGAATGGTATGAAAACAGAGGATAAAGAAGAAAGGAGAGAGAAAGCCCGAGGGGGAAAAGAGATAAAATGGAAGATAGTTGAGAGATGAAAATAGAAGAGAAAGAAGAGAGAGAGAGAGGGGGGGGGGGGGGGGAGAATAGAATATGACATACCAGACGAGAAACAATAGACATGTACAAACAAAAAGTATAAACCTGTACTCAAAACGACGAATGTTGTAAATGACTTCCCACAGTTATAGTTAGGATGATTTATAACAAATGGCTTTTGGAATATAGTAATCTTTGAGGTCTTGTGCCGAGAAGCAGTGTCTGTGCTTCTTTTCATGGACCACAGGAAATACCATAATTTGGCTCTTACAGCTAGGTGCTCTATAAATCATTGTTTCAGCCGTACTCCAAAATTGATGTCTTCTATATTGGTTGCATAATTCTCTCGCATAATAACAACGACCCCCTATACATGTATAGCATAAATATTAGTCTTGTATATGAACAAATGTGCACAGGCAAAGACTGATTGTGTGCATGAAAAACAAAGTTTATTTTTAAAGAAAGGGGCGTCGACCCAGGTCGGGTCTTGAAGAAAACTGCCAACATTGCATGCTAAGGAGGGCGGGGAATGAGAAGGGGGGGGGGGGGGCTTTGTAATGTTCATTATTTAAGAGCACCAGTGGTAATTTGAATCCATGATATTTGGCAATTTGCTGTTTCATTCAATTAACAAGTATTGTGGAGTTATGAATATAATAATATATATCCACCCCCTGTATGGCCTCCCATCGCAGCAGCTAGCTATCCTGTCCTTTTCTTCTGTAATTTCATAGCTCCTCTTCCATTCTGTAACCCTCACTCCAAATCTCAATTTAAACTCTTTTTTACCTCCTCCTTCTGCTCTCCACGGCATCCCTCAATCTCCTTCTAATCCTGTCACTGTCTACATCATCATCTAATCCCCTTTCTCATGACTCCCCCCTTTCCCCGTCCGTATCAACTACCTTCTCCCTCACTCTCTCATTCTTTGTTACCTCTCTCTTCCTCCCCAACTCTATCTCCACCCCTCTCTCTCTCTCTCACCCCCTCTTTCTCTTTCTCTCTCTCTCTCTCTATCTCTCAGTATTTGCTCACTAGCTTCATTGCTAAATTGATCTTCTTTATATGATCTTCTCACCCCTACTGCCCAACCCCATGTCTCTAATTGGCCTATATCAAATACAATTGATCAGTTCACAAATGTATTTGATTCAAGGGAAGCTCCTCCCCCCACCCCCAACGCTGCATGATCATGAGAGACTGAATCATTCAGTGTATTGTATCTAAAAAGCCAGGAGTAGAATCACAGGTTGATAATGCTGCTATATCTATTAAATCCTAAAATCAGACCTGCCAACCTCTGGAGTTCAAAAACTGTATTCTTTAATCCCAAAAGTTGTATTTTACTGACAAAAGTTGTATGCTTAAAAATAAACACGGACTGTTACGCGGATCGATGCCTCTTACAGTTCCTACATACAGGAAGAAATTTTTTAAAGGATCGTTGGTTTAATATGCATGATTTCATCACGACTGGTGTGTTCGATGAACCAATGAACATCCCAAAATTGCCGATGTGAGATGCTTGTAGGATACTTTATAGGACAGAATGGGCATTTTGCCATTGAAAATGGAACACACACACACACACAAAATACCACCCCCCCCCCCCCAAAAAAAAAAAAAAAAAAATGAAAATCGTATTTTATTGAGGAAAATCGTACTGTCGTATTTGCTTCTGAAAATCGTACTAAATACGACTAAATCGTACTGGTTGGCAGGTCTGTAAAATGTATGAATTTGGAGACGTTCAAATGCAATTCTGAATTGATTGAATACATTTGTGAAATGGTCTCTACATAGACACTCTTGTCCAGTTTACACGATCACACTCCCCATTGCACAAATTTAATACAATTGTACACAGAGTAGACACACATGTAAAAGTTCAATAATTTAATTATTACAATCAACAAGAGTACACTTGCTCGACATAATTTCATTTATGTCTCAATTCTGAATCATGATCTCAAAGCTATGTCTTTCACATATTAAAGGAATATGAAATCATAAAGCAATCAAATGGGGGGGGGGGGGCGTTACATCAAAATTTGTCAGCCGATAACTGTCAGCGCTGACTAAATTTGACCAATCAGAGGCCTTGATAATAGTCAGTGACAATAGAATTGTTGGTAAAAATGATGATAGTCTGTGAAAACCACCGACTAATTGTTTCATGAAACGCCCCCGAGACTGGGGACAATAACAAGCATTTCCGGTAAGAGACAACCAGGGGAACGAGGTGTGAATAATGTACTTGAGGCCGACAATGAGGACAGCTATCAAAGTGAGTGTGATTCTTGTTTTTTCAATGTGGGAGGTATATCATACTGTGTGTATGAAACCATTTCTCTCACTGTAGATCAATCTGAGGTACATGTAGGTGTGGACAGTGGGACGGCTGTGAACATCATTGAGAGTGATGACGGATAGTCAACCTGTTTGAAACATCGAGCCACTCCCGCCACCCATCCTCTCCAAGCGATATAGTTCTCCTTAGAACTATAAGCTAAGAAAGATAACCAACAGTCTTTTTCAAGACTACACCAACAGTAGTTTTCAGGACTACACACCCTCAAGAAAGATTACCAAGAGTCCTTTTATAGGACTCCTCAATCCTCCCTCTCTCTCACATGGTGCATCCGCAAGCCTACTGTACATTGAGAGTTCGTTATGGTAGTCTTTGAAACAGAAGGAGATAAGATGCAAATCAGAAAAGACGGACAAGAAAAATTGATAAATTGTAAGCAATGATACGGGTCTAAAGAACTGCTAAAGTTGCTCAGGAGGTATTCTATCATATTATCTGGGTTAGGAAGACGGCCGATAGAAGCAGAGTTCTACGTCATAAAAGGAAAATGGCCAGCATTACTAGGCAGACAGACAGTTATCAAGCTAGGCGTGTCTAAAATAAAAATAGAAGTCAATTTTGTAGATGGTGTACATGAGTACCCAGAAGTAAAGTGACCGACTACAATCTAGAACTACATGTTGACGAGACTGTGACACCTGTAGCCCAGGGCATGTACAGAGTACCCTACAGTATGTGACAAAGAGTAGATAAGCTTGTGAGACTATAGGCATCATTGAACTATAGATCGAGGAGCCTACATCGTGGGTGAGCCCAGTCATGGTACATGTAGTACCTAAACCTAATGGATATTAACATACATCTCAATAAATCATAAGTACTTCTTAATGTATGACATTGATCTACATTTGCCACACTCCACCCAGGTGAAGTAAATGGGGACCGGTAGTAGGGATTGCTTGAATGCTGTGAGCACCAAAATCGGTAGCCTAGCAGAGCCGGGGTAATATTGGAGCACTTTGAGCACCTTGCAGGGTGGATAAATTGGATATGTGCGCTATATAAATATCGAATATTATTATTAATATTAGTTGAGCTGTCAGTGTACTTAAATGTTTGTTGTTGTTGTTCAGTCTGTCCCGGAGGCTCCTCACCCTGAATCTTGTGTCTGAACATGTGAGATGTAAAGCTATGATTCAAGGTGAATGTCAGTCTGTCCTGGAGGCTCCTCACCCTGTACCTTGTGTCTGAACATGTGAGATGTAAAGCTATGATTCAAGGTGAATGTCAGTCTGTCCTGGAGGCTCCTCACCCTGTACCTTGTGTCTGAACATGTGAGATGTAAAGCTATGATTCAAGGTGAATGTCAGTCTGTCCTGGAGGCTCCTCACCCTGAACCTTGTGTCTGAACATGTGAGATGTAAAGCTATGATTCAAGGTGAATGTCTTCAAGCAGATGTGACATGTGAACGGTCTCTTCTCCTCATGCATACTCTGCATGTGAACCTGTAAACTATGCTTCACGGTGAACCCTTTGCCACACTGCAAGCACACGAAGGGTCGGATGCCCTTGTGGCGTCTCTCATGCTTGGTCAAGCCCCCTTTATCTGAGAACCCTTTGTTGCAGACAGGGCAGAAGAAGCGCAAGGGGCGCGTCTGGTGCATCCGTCTCTTGTGCTGGTAGACAGCGTTCTTGACCCGGAAGCCACGTCCGCAGAGGTCACACTTGAAAGGCTTCAGACCGTTGTGTTCTCCTTGATGGTTGTTCAAAGCCGTCTCTGAGGCAAAGGATCGAGCGCAGAGGTTACATCGGTACAATCGATGCTGCTCGTGGTTCTTGACGTGATCCAGGAAACGAGCTTCGTTCATAAACATCCTTCCGCAATCGGTGCATTTATACGTTCCTTTACCTTCATGGACTTCCTTCTCATGCTCATACGCTTTGGTCTTATCAACATACCTCTTGGTGCAATAGCGACATTTGAAAGGTCTTGGCTTGATGTAATAGTCGGCCGCTTTACCCAACATGTCTTGGGGCTCCTGAGGTTTATTTTTGGCTTTCCTGTTTCGAGACTGCATCGATAATCTTCCACTCTGCATTCTTGTTTTATTGCCTACATTTGGAATTTCCTCTTCTTCAAGTACAGACGTTCTTTTTTCAATAATAGTATTTGAACTTCCAATAACATTTTTAATATTTTCATCACTATTATCTGTCTGTTTCTTCGTTCTTTTTTCAACGTCTAGTTTCATCTTGCGATCTCTCTTTTTAGGTGTGTCTACGACATCCTTGAACTCTTTGTGTGTCATCTCGTGCTTTAAGCACTCTAGCTTCTTGGTGAATCGTGTGGAGCATATCCTACAGGAGTGATTCCTAACCACCGGTATACCATGCATATCACGCTCATGTCTGTACAGCGCACCTCTGGTCTTGTACGCCTTGTCGTACTTGGTGCACTTATGAGTCCTGCTGACGTGTCTCGCCATGTGCTTCGTCAGCATGAAAGTATTCCTCTGCCTTTCCCCGCACACCGGACATGTGTGCTCTTCTGTGAATTCATGGAACATGGCATGAGCTTCGAGCCTTCCTTCCGAAGGGAAGTTCTTCCCGCAGACGGTACAGACATAGTGCTTACCCAGATAACAATACGGCGTTGGGCCAACGTCGGCCACGGTCGGCAGGGTCGCAGTCGGCAAGCCAACGTTGGCTAATCGTTGGGCCATCGTCGCCATTTTTTACTGATAAATGGTGGATATTGGTTGGCTATTCGACGTTGGGCCAATGTTGGCTGAACGTTGGTCCAATGTCGCCATTTTCAATGATAAATGGTGGCTTTTGGTTGGCTATTTGACGTTGGGCCAATGTTGGCTGAACGTTGGTCCATTGTCGCCATTTTCACTGATAAATGGTGGCTATTGGTTAGCTATTCGACGTTGGGCCAATGTTGGCTGAACGTTGGTCCATTGTCGCCATTTTTACTGATAAATGGTGGCTTTTGGTTGGCAAATCGACGTTGGGCCAATGTTGGCTGAACGTTGGTCCATCGTCTCAATTATCACTGATTAATGTTGGCTATTGGTTGGATTTTCGACGTTGGGCCAATGTCGGCTGAACGTTGGTCTATTGTCTCAATTATTACTGATAAATGTTGGCTTTTGGTTGGCTATTCGACGTTGGGCTAACGTTGGCTCATTGTCGCCATTTTCACTGATAAATGGTGGCTTTGGGTTGGCTATTCGAAGTTGGGCCAATGTTGGCTGAACGTTGGTCAATTCGTCTCAATTATCACTGATAAATGTTGGCTATTGGTTGGCTATTCGACGTTGGGCCAATGTTGGCTGAACGTTGGTCCATCGTCTCAATTATCACTGATTAATGTTGGCTATTGGTTGGCTTTTCGACGTTGGGCCAATGTTGGCTGAACGTTGGTCTATCGTCTCAATTATTACTGATAAATGTTGGCTTTTGGTTGGCTATTCGACGTTGGGCTAACGTTGGCTCATTGTCGCCATTTTCACTGATAAATGGTGGCTTTGGGTTGGCTATATCGAAGTTGGGCCAATGTTGGCTGAACGTTGGTCAATCGTCTCAATTATTACTGATAAATGTTGGCTATTGGTTGGCTTTTCGACGTTGGGCCAATGTTGGCTGAACGTTGATTCATCGTCTCAATTATTACTGATTAATGTAATTGGCTTTTGGTTGGCTATTCGAGGTTGTGGGCTAACGTTGGTTCAATGTTGGTCCATTGTCGCCATTTTCACTGATAAATGGTGGCTATTGGTTTGCTATTCGACGTTGGGCCAATGTTGGCTGTACGTTGGTCCATCGTCTCAATTATTACTGATAAATGTTGGCTTTGGGTTGGCTATTCGACGTTGGGCTATTAACGTTGGCTCAATGTTGGTCCATCGTTTCAAATTTTACTGAGAAATGGTGAATGTTGGCTATACGCGACTTAGGGCCAACCTTGGCTAAACGTTGGTCCATCGTCTCCATCTTTACTGATAAATAGTGCATGCTGGTTGGCTATATGACGTTGGGCCAACGTAACAAATACGACCTAGTACCTACATCCGGGTAAAAAAAATTGCATGCGTGCGCATGCCCATGTGCTCATGCAATTGTAACGTCAGCCATATCCTGTCCATTTGTCTGGATCAGTTGCCGGGGCCGAGGAGTACCTACACTGCATGGTAAATGAATGATTTTCTTTCTCTTTCAACGTTATTTTTGTGAGCATGTTGCGTGAAACTGATAAATTGTATAGTGTGAGAACTCCCTGTCACATAAAGCGAGGGAAATAGCATGAGAAATTGTTAAAGTAATCATTGATAATTCCCTGTGAAAGTGGGTACGAGTGCACTGCTCGGCGTACGCTTAGCATGCACACCCGCTGCGTGCAATTGAAGTGTGAGTGATGGCTATGATGGCTATGATGGCTATGATGGGGGCCGAAGTGTCGGCATCAAATGCATTGAGTGTTTGCCGTGATGAATGTTGATATGTTCCTGACTTAGAGTTAGACCTAGGGCTAGGTGATGCATTGATGCACCATGTTACAGCGTCCGTGACAGTGATGATGTTCATCCCAATATGCATGATATGCAATATCGACCTTGAATCAAATGATTGTGAATCTGTTGGTGTTACCAGTGTTGAAGGTGCTGATGCATTGTTTAAAAGACCAATTGAATCAAATACTAATCTTGATATATAGAGCTGAATGGGCTGTGAATTCAGATATCCCGCTAGTACATGTTTATAGCCTCCTGAATTCTTTCAGGGGAGTGTGCCAATTAAGTCTGCCAAAATATGCAAGAACTTTGTATCAACACATTTGGTGGATTGTGAGAGTGATGTGAGAGGTAGCTGGTGGGAATTACCATCATTTTGGCATTTGCAATCATTTAAAGTCGCAATTGGTCAAGAACCACAATTTTATCGAATAGTAAATAGGAAAGCTATTGGGGGCGGGGGTAACACTGATCCCATAATTTTCATTCACAAATTGTATTATTGCTGCATTTTTATTGTCATTTTCAAATTAGTTTTTATTATTTATGCACATGTTTATTAAATTGCTTTAATTTGAACTAAAGGTAAATATTCTAATTATTTATTTTTACATTCTGACGTTTTTTATTAATACATTCAAATCTATATAGCTCTTCCAAATCCCAATACTTTTTTTCCTATAATCCCATTCTGAAATTTAAATATTAAATCCTGCATTTCATATCGTCAACTTCACAACAAATTCCAGATTCCTCTACCCGTCCAGATCCAGCTACCCCTACATCGATCATCCAGAAAAGCATCAACAGCACCAACGACCCCTTCGACATCGACCCCATCAACCTCCAGAACACTACCGACCCCAACGACCCCATTGACCTCAACATTCAGAAATATGGGTATGTCATTTGGCATTTTATTCATTTTGTATTTAGTTGTACATCTAGACAGGATAGTTAATGCACTTCTTAGTATTCGTTATAGTTGTGCGCTGCACACAAAGTACAAATGTACTGGATTAATGTACGTTTGTGTATGACATAGCTGCTAACGGATGCAAGTATCTTTTTCCTGATTATATTGAGAAATTGCATTGTGATCACTTACAAAACTATTCAACAACAACAAATCATGAAATACTGCTTATAGCAGTATTTTTGGGGAAACAATTCTGAATGCAGGGTGCCACAACAAACAAAACACAGTCAATTGATTTGTTTCTTGTATAAGCAACTAACGATATAGCTTTGTTTTTGTTTCTACTTTTAAACCTCTCTCAAGTATTGGGAGCTTCACATTTCACTTCAATTTTATAATGATGTGAAAGAGGATGCCACTCTTCTTCAAACATTCTTCAAAATAAGAAAGAATACAAACTCACTAACTTAGGGTTTTGTGTTGTATGCAGAAAACGCAAATTGTGTATTCTTTCATCCATATTCTACTTCAAACACATTAGTTAGGGCAATATTCTATTTGCAGAAGTGCCCGGGTGTTAATGACATCCTCTTTCACATCATACAATTTAAGTGAGATTGTGCCATATATTCTTTGGCTAATTTTGGGATCCAACACTTAAGAGGGGCTTTAAACTGTTATCAATCAAGCATCTCAACACTGAGCAAGCATTCTATCCATGAAATTTCATCAAAATTAGGGAGGATGTGCCACTCAGGACTACTTCCCTTACTATGCCGTACTATTGGATTAATATCTGTACTATTTCAAGGTGATGTTTCCATGATCTGCTTTTAAATCTTGTTTGGTTTCTTTCTTCTTCTTTTTTTTGCCGCAGATGCCGAAATTGTACCACCACAAGCTAGACAAGATTTTGATTCCGTCTAACCCATTCTTTAAAGGTCGACTGCCTTAGGAAATTTAAACTTTTATGTCTTGTATCAAGACCCTTTTAAAGCAACATAATAACAATTGTTTCATGAATAATGCCTCCTTATACGTTTTACAAATTTTTGAAAACCTCTCCAAGTTGCTCGTCTAATGGTGGACCCCGCCCCTTGAAATTCTCAGAGTTCCTCGGAATGAGTTCCTCGGAATGATTGACCAAAGGATTAGTGATGTTATATCAAGAACGATCTCTGCTTAGGCAAGCTACGGTGCTTGCTAGCCAGCTCTGCAGGCATATGTTTTGTACACAAACATAAACAATAATTTTTTTTTATTAAATAGTGTGCTATGCATCTTTACTTGTTATTTGTTGTGGTGAAATTTCACTAATGGCCCAATTTTAAAAAGAGAGCTATACCATGAGCCGAAGAAGGTCGTAATTAATTTGAATGCCTGTATAATGTGTCAACTAAATGCATGCTATAAAGAATTTCAAAGGTAAGAAAAAAATATTTCATATATCTAAGTGACTGAATGTTTTTCGTACTACCTTCTTCTCAATTTAAAGAAATATTGAAAGTGGTATATTAGAGTGAAGAAACTTGTATTTTCCCTTTACAAGCTCTGCTCTTTCTTATTTTCTCTTTCAAATTTCCTCTCGTTATATAAACATTTAGCAATTGCTTTACTTCACACATTCAAGCAATGTAGCCTATCCCTCCTGAAAAAACAGTTTGTAGATGTGTTAACAATAGATATAGCGACGAAATGTATCAGCATCTCTGAAATGCCTAAGCAACAAAAATGTTGGCAATTTCTCTGAATTTTATTTTTTATTTTTTATGGAAAATTGTTTACATTAAATGCCTTGTTCTTGGTATGCAAATGGTGGACACTTTATTAATTTCTTTATATTTTTGTGCTGTACATATGTAGAGGAATCTTGTCATAAGCAATCGTGTTCGTCTGCCAGAAAGTTTGTTTTGTTTTACTCGGGAAGTTGTGAGGATTGTTTATTATATTCGTACAATGAATTTCAGTATGTTATGTTACGTGTAAGCGACACTTCATTTTATAACAGCTCCTATCGTCCTAGCATTCATTGATAGTAGGCGGCCTATATTGTGACACAGTGAGATACCTTGAACTTGAAACTATGTTTAAATGTTTTTTTGAATTCAAACGAAAATACCAAAGAAAGATGTACAATAATTGTATTCACATTTACAACAGTTTGTTTATTACACATAAAATAAAGTATGTTTTATCACAAAATCAGTTTATTTTCCTTGTTCTTTTTTTTTTGGAGGGAGGGGGATGTATTCAGAGCAATTTCTAAGAAGCAAGATGGTGAACTTTTCATTAAAATTGGACAAATAAGTTGTTATCAAGTTTTGATAGTGATTAAAATGTACCAGATAATAGACATGACGAAATTAAAATAACATGTCCCTCTTGCTGCAATATTGTTATTATACATATGTTCCAGAGGGATGTAAGTCGTGTTCTATAATGAACTTTTCTCAATTTCAGTCTAATTTTGTGGATTTTGCTCTGTTTATTTATTTAATCCAATCTTAATTACCTGGCTTTTCCTTGTCACGTTGTGATGCATGTGTTTGAATGATTGTACATGTCCGATGAAGTATGATCTTGACGATGTTTTAATGAACGGACGACTGATGTTGGTGTGAATATGTTGTTGAGTTGGTGTTGGTAATGTCAGAAGGATGTTGGCATGAACTGGAAAGGGGAGGTACAACGTCGGCACATGGTGGGATAGGGGTTGGCATAACGTTGCTTCTACGTCGGCAAATGGTGGAGAAAAGGTTGGCATTACGTTGGTCTAGCATCGGCACATGGTGGAGTAGGGGTCGGCACTTGGTGGGAAAAGGGTTGGCATTATGTTAGGACAACGTCGGGGAGACGTCGGCACATAGTGGAAAAGGGGTTTGGCATTACGTTGGTCCTACGTCGGTAGATGGTGGGATAGGGGTTGACATGCATGACGTTGGTCATACGTCGGGGGGACGTTGGCCCGATGTTGGCTTAATGTCATTTCGTCGCTGTCGAGCCAACGTTGGCCCGCCGGCAAGAAAGCCGTTGGCCCAACATCATATTGGCGACGATGGACCAACGTAACAGCCCACGACGTCGGCACATGGTGGGATAGGGGTTGGCATAACGTTGGTCCAATGTCGGAACTACGTCGGCACATGGTGGGATAGGGGTTGGCATAACGTTGGTCGTACGTCGGCACATAGTTAAAAAAGGGTTGGGATGACGTTGGTCCAATGTCGGAAAGACGTCGGCATACGGTGGAAAAGAGGTTGGCATAACGTTGGTTCAATGTCGGGAGGGCATCGGCACATGGTCGGATAGGGGTTGGCATAACGTTGGCCCGATGTTGGCTTAATATCATTTTGTCACTGTCGGGCCAACGTTGGCCCGCCGGCAAGAAAGCCGTCGGCCCAACATCATGTTGGCGACGTTGGACCAACGTAACAGCTTACGTTGGCCCCACGTTGGCGTAACGTCGTATTGTTATCTGGGTAACCAGCTCAACTGAGTCTTCTTTCTCGGTCAGTTTCTCAGAACCAGGTTGATTACTCTCGACTTCATTCTTGGTTTTCACCTTCCAGGTAACGATGGGACATAGTTCTTTGGATGTATCGGTCTCATGCTCAAACTTGACGTGTCTCATCATCTTCTTAGCGGACGGAAGCCTGGTCCTGCATTCAAACTCTGTTGAAAAAAAGAGAAGAAAAAGAATTATCACAACACTAAGATACAAATACATTCTAAAACATTTCCCTCCCCCCCCCCATTCCTAAACTTGTTACGTAGGCGGTTTAAAGCCCATCTGTACTAGTTTACGGGAGGGATTAGACCACCCTGCAAGGTCACTGACAGTTGGTTATCTCATCGATTCAGCTCTCAATTAACATAAGAAAAAGAAGATCATGGGGACCAGTGGTCACCGATTAAGCATCGTTTGCTATATAGAAGGCGCAAGTAGCTTTAAGTAGATCGACTGGTAAAAGAGAAATACAATTCTATTGTTCACATGAAAGTACTTTAACTTTCTAAGAAAGTACATTCGCTGGTTGCATTTTGTTAGGGTGTACTTTGACTTGTCTTCCCAAGACAGCTTCAGTTGTTGATTTATGTGCCTATGTATATCTTTCATCATTCTCAATGGTACCATCATTAAAGTATGCAGGTCTGTCAATGGGTTCAAAATATTTCTTTTGTTTTCTTTGAGTTCAGCAGTAATGGGTGTTTCCTACACCAATTTTCGAACATGGAAATGGTAGCTCTGTAATCAAATTCATTTTCATTTTCAATCAATGATTATCAATCCTATTACTGTATCATCTGCATTTTTAATTATTGGAACAGATGGGGTATTTGACATACAGTCATTGGTGTACAGGGTAAACAGGGTCGTAGAGAGGACACACCCTTGTGGGGGTACCAATTGTTGTGATAAGTTCGTCAGAGAGAACACCGTTGACTTTGACCTTCTGTGTCCTTTCATGGAGGAGGTCTTTGCAGCCACAATAGAGATAGCCTTTGGACAAGGCCTCGCGCGCTGCTTGTCTGCCGAACATGGTCTGAAAATAGACTAACGCAGTGTGGCTTTACAGCAGTGATCGCTGGACCGAGCCGCTTCATGCTGATGACGCACCTTAGTCTGCAGGCACAGACCCTAATTTAACACTTTATCAACAAATCGTTGTGCCTTGAGAGAAGTCTAGCCCAGCTACCTACTGGTTGTGTCAGGAGCAGCTACAGTACATGGCCTATGGTAGTCTTATAGTGCAGACTCACTTTTACGACTGACCAGTGTTTGTGCTTGCAGACTAGACGCACCTCGTCCCACGGATCACGGTCGTCGCGCGATTAGTCTATGTATTTAGGCGCGTTTATGGAAATAGCACGAGTGCCTTGACTAAAGGCTACAATAGAGAGGGCTGAACTTTTAGATGTTGAAGTTTCTGTAGGATAAGGGGTTCTATAGTGTTAAATGCCGATGAGAAGACAATGCAAGTTGCTCTGGCATAAACACCTTGCCTTATCTAAGTGTTCGTACAACATGTTTGTCAAGGTGAGAACTGCATCAGTATTAACGGAACGCTTCGCTTTATATACAAACTGGTTAACATCAAATAGTGGGAGAACTGAGCTTGTCAGCATTGCAAGTACCAGTCTTTCCAGGCTTTTCAAAACAACTGATGTCAGCGTGATAGGGCGAAAATCCCCATTCGCGTTGGGGTGATTGTTCTTGTCATATTGTCATACCGTCCTAATACATTATTTTGGCGGTTTGAGTGTGAGAGAGACAGCGAAAGGAAGAAAGAGGGAGCAGACGGAAAGAATGAGAGAGGGAGAGAAGAGAGAGCGATGAAAGAGTGAAAGAGTGAGGGAGAGAGAGAGATGGAAAAGAGCGAGACCAATGAATCAAGAATGGGAGAGAGATCGAGAGAGAGAAAGAGGAAGTTTTAACAATATGCATGGCCATTGAAGGGCCGGGCACTTCAATACTATCAAATCCACATTACAAAGAGTCACATATTCAATTTCTTTTGAGATTATACATCACAATTAGATTTTCGATATAAAAACATGCATGGTCCATGGATGAAACATTAATGAGCCAAAAGAATTATTGTAAGTTTTGCCCACATTTAATACAGAGAAAAAGTATTGCACACAATATTGATCATTGAGACGAGTATAGCCGTGCATTTGGCTATATCTGAATGCCTGCGTTTATTTCGCAAATTAAAGCCCCACTGCATTACTTGAAGATACTTGCTCCCTCTATATAGAAAACAATGCCTAAGCGGTGCCCGTTGGTCCCCCATGATCATCTTTTTCTTAAGTTAATTGAGAGCTGAGTTGATGAGATTTGGAATTCTCTAGATTCGCTAGTGTAGGTAGATTTAAATGATTGAATTGTGGGAAAAGTACTCAGATACAATGGCAGTTGATATATTGAAGTTCCCTCCCCCTATTGTCATTCAAAGTAGTTTCTTGCAACAGACTAGGGTTTCTACTTGTTGAGCGGAATGCCCTACATTTGCATCACAATGCCCATCAGGACCGACTCCGTCACGGATGAGCGAGATCGAAATATGTTTTCTTTTGTTTGGTTCGTTAGTTCTACTTATATGTATTTTGCTCTGGTTTCGTTTTTGGACCATAATAATTATGATACAACTGAATTGCATCATCCGCTCAATGTCACGTCACCAGACGGGGAATCACAGACTTACGCAGCCTTTGTCTTTTATTTCATTCTGGTTCTACATGGAATCCGATTGAACGAAGCACATGACTTGTGCAAAGGAAATTTGCATTAGATTGATTTCTAGATCATTTTCGTCGACACACTGCATGTTTTCACATCTGTCAACCCGGATTCATGACCCAGAGACAAACTCTCCTCTTATCTTGCGAAAGGAACATTGTAAACGCCTTTATAACACGTTCTAGAAGAGACCTCTTATGTCACTTGTTGCCAGTTACTTTTAGTTGAACTGTGTAAGATTATATGTGAATCCTTTCAGCTCGGCTATAATTGGATAACTATTTCTGAGTAGAGGACTCGACGCCTCATTCCACGATTCATTTCGCATTTGGCTCTATGCGAATTGTGAGTATGATAATTTTGACCCGTATACGTTACCTCTAAATTTTGTTGATCCCAGCAACAGCCATGCACTGTATAAGCTCATCTGAATAGAGTTACATTTAATCCATATATAAAATGCAAAAACCCTAATTTTTAGTAAATATCATACACAATTTGACTAAATGTTATTTGTATTGTGAGAACGATGAGAAGGTGGCTATACCCACATAAGCATAATTATAATAGTTTATTTATTTAAAAATCGCATTGCAGCCCGAAGGCTGAATTGCACGATTATGATGAACCTTGTATAAAGCATTACACGAAATAATAATTGCATTAAAAAATTAGAAACATAATAT
Source organism: Strongylocentrotus droebachiensis (assembly GCA_035222895.1). Taxonomy (NCBI): domain Eukaryota; kingdom Metazoa; phylum Echinodermata; class Echinoidea; order Camarodonta; family Strongylocentrotidae; genus Strongylocentrotus; species Strongylocentrotus droebachiensis. The sequence continues at coordinate 46,775 of JAVYIG010008080.1, forward strand.
ATTCAACAAATATTCGTTTACATTTTAAACCGAAAGAGCTCGACATTATTAGATGGTATAATAAAGGCACATACATTAAGAGATAATCAGATTGAGAGAGGGAGAGAGAGAATCAAGAAGGAAGAGAGTAAAAGTTGGGAGTCAGAGAGAAGGTGGAGAGAGAAAGAGGAAGATATAGAAAGGGAGAGGGAGTGAGGGACAGATGAAGATAGAGAAAGAGAGCGGGAAGTTTGATAGAGAGAGGGAGAGAGAAAGATGGACGGAGAGAGAAAGAGGGGGAGAGGGAGAAAGAGAGGATAAGAGTAATTATATATACGTGGGAGAAGAATATCTCAAGCCGCGATATGATAGCAAGAGTAAAAGAGGGAGGTAGAAAATAAAGGAAAATTGAAAGAAAGAAGAAGAAGATAACAAAGAGGAAGAACTAATTTTGGAAGAAATATACCATTAGGGAAAAACTAAGAATCAGGAGTGACAAAAACCAGAAATAAGGCTTAGGTATGTTTTTTAAATGCTTCATCGTCAGAGAGAGAGCAAAACCAGGTACAACGATTACATGTACATGATATATTGATATGAGGATATTGTAAAATAAAATGTAGTCCATCATTAGAAAGGTAATATGCTTAAAATACTACCTAAAAAGGTGAAGGTAGATGAATTATACACTAAATACAGATTCCTCAACAACAAAAAAGAGGATATTATTTACATTTAAAACATTAAATATGTAAAATGTTGGATGCCAGGAAGTGGGCATTATCAAATGCATAGGCAGATGTATATATTATAGGATTTTGATGAAATGGGAGAGCGAGAGAAAGAGAGAGAAAGAAAGCGAGAGAGAGAGAGAGAGAAAGCGAGAGAGAAAGAGAGAGAGAGAGGGGAGGGAGAGATAGATAGGGGGAGAGGGGAATAAGATAGAAAAAGTAGTATGTGAGAGAACGAATAACAGAAGGGAGGAATGAGTAATAAAGTAAAAGAGAGAAAATGGAAGGAGGTGAAAGAGAAAGTCCAAATTCATCAATATCTAAATCTAAGATATGGGTAAACGGAACATCATCCCTAGATTATAACTACATTGATACCAATATTCACGTACATGATATCATCAAAGGCAATCATATTATTACTATTATCAGTCTTATTAGACTTTTCATGAGGTATTGTTAAGTATGTCAATAAGGAAGGGATAGGGCCTTTTCTGTATGGTGGTGTGACCAAAGTTCGCGCGTGACCTAAGTTCGCTATCTCAAAAAATCAGTAAGATTTCGAAAATCTGATATCACCAATGGAAAGAGGAACATTAAACTACTCGAACATGAAATTTTCTTTGGAATTGGGTACGAAATTGTGAAGATATAGACAAAAGATCGGCAAATTTTGCCATCTTTTGCGTCCGTTCCGAAAAATTATCAATTTACCGATAAGGGTCAGAAAATCTTCAATTTGAGAGCATATTTCCTCAAAATTGTAAGTAAAAAGTGGTACCAACTGATTGTATGATATATTGCCCTGCAAATTATGATATAACCTTATTTTTGATGGATCACATTTTTTGATAAATCAACTGTAAATCCCCGTGCGTGAAGTTAGGTCTCGTTCTTTTTATGATTTTTTTAGATGCAGCGCGCACGCACGATCGAACATCGAATTTTTAGATCGCGATATCTCCGAAATCCTTCGACGATAAATTTTGTAGTTACATCAATCTGTAGTAAAAAACTTTGCCGTCCATTTGGAAATAATTTAAATAAATAAATTTGTGTAGAATATGAGACATCATAGATTGAATATCCCATTTTGTAAGCTGTTCTAAAATGTCCGCGAACTTTGGTCACCCCATCATACCTTTCTGTCCTACAGCGCATTTGTTGGTAGTGGGTTTTATTTCTAAGTGATCGGGAACCTTCATGTTGTCTCCTAAGGGGTAACCAGCTATTGAAGTGGCTAGATTTCGTGAGGGCCTGGGCAATTTTCTTACAAAGATGAATCCTTCTAACTTCAAATTTGTCAAGTTGTGTGTATTCCAGCGCTCCGTCGTAAGATGAATAAGCAGAACCCATGATCAAACGATGTCTTAAGTTTCTTAAGTCTAAACCTGGGCAAGAATAAGACATTTTGACACTGGTAACGATCTTGTTCGAAGCGGTTTCCTAAAGATCTCCGGTAGGATAGTGGACTTTGCATTTAATGAACCTAGAAAAGGTCTAAGAAATGTTTATTTTGTAATTTAATGCCATGTATAGGTACTATAAAGTTCGAGTAAAATTATCAAGAATGTGATTATTGCATGGTAATTTCAGGTCAGTCACATGCAGAGTATCTTTAAAAAAACAAAGAAAATGCAATAAATTATCATTATATACCTCACTTAAGAAATCCAGCCATCTGATTGGTCGAAATTGCATTCATAAACTTTAACTACTCCTTTAAAATTAAAAAAAAAATAGTTCTAGAATCCCAGTTACCATGGTTACCGGGAAATAGTTTTTAAAAAATAGTACTAAAATCCCAGTAACTATGGTTACCCATAGGCTTACATGTTAAAAAATGGTTTGAGCGATCGAGGATACCGTACGTGTGCGAAGAATTGGTCGGTATTTTCATACAAGACAAGACAATTCCAAACAAGACAAAAATGGCTAAAAAAAAATCTCCCAAGATTTCAACTTATGAAATGCAAGACTCGCTGACAGCAACAACAACAAAAAAGGTACGTGAAATTATCCATAAACATGTTCGTTTAGTTGCTGAAAATGGAGTACCAGCATAGACGTAGACGAAAATAGATCTTGTCGTCAGGGTGTCTGATCGCGCACCCGATGTTGTGTGCTAAGTTTTTCCCATAAAGTTTTCACGCAATGCAGTCTCTATGCAGTCTACGTGCATTGCGCGACCATGCAAAAAAAGTCAATTTTTTTTTTTCAATTCGAGATTCAAACCTTTATCTGTTGTGATCCTGAAGGTGATACTCAATAAGTGAGGTGTCATATGAAAGCGCAGGTTCTTCTCCATATTACCCACAGGGCCGGCCCACTCCAAAATTGTAAAAATATCTTGCTTAGACTAGAATCTAGATTGTCTACTTTCAAAGATACACTCATAAAAATCAACCGTGCAGATAAACTAGAGAAAGGCCAAGGTGGTGTCCTTAGTTGACTCTTTTGTTTTCGGTATATAAAAGTATTAATGACTGCTTTAATATTCGAGAAATAGTTGTTTTAATACGCTCTCGAGAAGGTTACAATTGGGCTATTGCCCTCGGCACGCCTTGGGCAATAGCACAATTCTAACCTTCCCTTGAGCGTATAAAAACAACTATTTCTCTCAAAGCAGTCTTTAATACTATATTATTACCCGTATCAGACATCTGAGCTGGTCATTTACAAAACCGTATTGCCCTAGTTTTTACTAGCAGTGGGAACGGAGGGGTATATTCCTTGTATTTTCCTTGGTCTCCCTGCGCGTATTGACTTTGCGTGTAGAGACGAGTGAAAATATACCTTGGTATTTTCCACGGTCTCGCATACGGGCATCTAGTATCTTGTATTGACTGCGCCGTATTTTGTCATTTTCATTGCGCATCTATTATGCGTACGAGAACCTGCGCACTTTGCGCGCACTCTATTGTGACGTAATAATCACACCAAATGCACACTGTTTGCAGTGTATCGAAATTGTGTCAAGCACTGGATGCACAGTGCTGGTTTGACAAAGTTTGTTCAGTTCTTGAGATTGTCATGGTGGATGTCTGTATTTGCTCTAGATGTCTGATTTGGATAACAATAAAAATATTGACTGGCTTTACTTTCGGGGGGATATCAGAAATATTGACCGCGCTAAGACCATATTGCCCTCGTCTTTCGACTCGGGGCAATATGATCTGAGCTTGGTCAATATTTCTGATATACCCCTCAAGGCCAGTCAATATTATGTAATTAATTCATTGCATTTTACCCCGGTCCCCAACAGAAAAAAATCCTCTGTATAGGGCCATGCATTATGGTTCAAGGCATGCCCACATTTTTTATGTTGGGGGTCGGGGCAAAATGCAATGAATTATTGATAATTTTTTGCATTTTCTTTTTTATGTTGTATTTGAGGGAACTGCCCCCTACCCTAGCCCCCGCTTCGTACAGTCATGGTTCAGTGACAAAGCAATGGCATCGTAACTGTGAGGCCACAGGATCAAAACCGTGTCGATGTGCTATATTAGTGCCCTTTTGTGGGGCATTAATCCTCTTTACTGTCATTTATGACTTTTAAGGGCCCCTATAGTTGATAACCATAGTAGAATACACATGATTTAACAGTCACGCAAAACAAACCCTGGCAAATTATTGTTTAATAAAGTCTGAGAATGTATACTATTATCTAGATCTATTAGGAATAAATCATTATCAAAATAATTCCATAAATTGGGGTAAATAAAAAATATTCCAAATTTATGAGCAACAGTGTATTTCGTATCGAGGACGAAAGAATGTAATCTGACCATTTCAAATGGCAACAAGGGAAGTATTGAAATATGGACCCATGTGTTTTTCACCGTATACATGGTATCTATGCCTAGATATACTTTGTCTACTTTTGATATTCTTTTACTTATGTACAACGCTGCATAATGAAATATTTCTATAAAATTCAGGTTTTCTCAATCTATTCAACATCAGCTTAAAGTATAGTATGCCATACCTAAATACATAAATGTAGTTCGGTATTTACGTTTTAGGGTTTTCACTTATTTCCTGAATTACATTATGATACATATATGTATATGCGAAATCTTGTTAAGGATGGTGGTCCTGAACATAAAGGTACTATGTCCCATTTGCAGGCCAACAAAATGAAAATTTAAAATTCAACGGCTTTTGAACTTCCCTCAAAACGGAAGGGCTTGAAAATGGCTATTAGTGGGAAAATAACGACCCTTCGTTGTCGAATCGAATTAAGTGATTGCAATCACCTGAGTAATAATCTGATTTTTAGAACCTTTTACCGAATAGTCGTAAGTTTTGTGCTGCACACAGATTCAATCAGTTTATTTTTTACCATTACAAGTAGTGGGTTATTGACAAATGCTCATGTAACTGTTACAGCTCATTCTATATATGTTATTACCAAAGATAAAATATGTCAGTCAGCCACTCAATAGTGTCTGGCAGTAAAGTCTAGAAGGTAAATGGGTTTCCTTGCATAATTTGAATACTAGGACAATGTAATGTTTAAATTTTCCAGTATTATATGTCGGTTTTAGTTTTCTCGTATATTATTCAGCGAGGAATGTTTGTATCAAATCGGAATGAAGTGATACCAAATTTGGACATGCTAACACTTCAAATAGTTTTCCATTGTAATTTTACTCTAAAGAATCTATTCGACAAACCTGTTTTGAGCTTCTTTGCCTAGGCACCCACGCGCAGTGATCATGACATTTTTAAATGCAAAACCTACCAGCGTGAACATCATTACAAATGATTTCAATCAAGGTGCGTTTCCTTTCAGAATATTCCTTTCAAATGCGGTTTTCTTTCTTCTTTTACCAGGCAAAGTCCCTCTTCTCTCTATTTCTCTCTCTCTCTCTCTTTAAAAAAAAAGAATCCAGGGTCCATGAGCAGATCTATATCCTTTACAAAATATATACAAAGAAAAGAAAAAAAACACTACACTCAAAATCAGTAAGCGAACACAATGTTTTGAACTTAGGGAAGAAAATTCGTTTGGCTGCGAGCAAGATTACTTGTGGATCCGTCAAATGTCGGGTGATGATTTTGTCTTGACATTAAAGGTGAAATTCAAAGAAGATCACAAATATGTCAACTAATGTATCACTAGAAACTGGTAATCTTACAGATGGCCATCGAACAAGTTTTAGGTCAACTACATATCGGGTGATTTATAAAAATACAAATACAACCACCTCCATAGCAGATGGGATATACGAGAGATTCGCCGGAAAAATAACGATGTTTTAATGACGTCACTATATGAACCAACACTGCCCAAGCAGACGACATCCCATAGAGAATGAATATAATTGCAAAGCTATTATTTCTCAAATTATAATGAGTTTAGTGTATATAAATGTAATGGCATGTAAAACCATTCAAAAGGGGATATGACCCGATTTCTGATAAATCAAATCTTTTGCTTGTAAATACACAGGATAGGGGTTAATTAACAATCAAAGAAACCAGACTTTCAAATTGAAAAGCCCCGGAATGATATTAAGGACGGCATTTGTTTCAACTTTGCAATAATGAAAATAAAGTTAGTTTTTAAAATCAATGAATATCTACTTTAAAGGCACACTGTCCTACTTGTAGCTACTTGCTCCCTCTATATAGAAAACTTCGCCAGTCGGTGCAGGTTGGTCCCCCATGATCCTCTTTTTCTTATGTTACATGAGAGCTGAGTTAAGGAGATAGCCACCTGTCACAGTGACCTCGCTGGTTCGCTGGGTGGTCTAATCCCTTCTGACTGAAGTAGTAAAGCCTGCCTTTAACATAGAGATCCTCCTTCCTACATGATGTTATAATTTCATAATTATTACATGGCTATAGTAATTTATAAATAATATTAAAATCATCCCTCATACTTTAACATGGTCAATCGCCCCATGTAGTTCATAACAATGATCTACTTTAAGCACAATGTTAAGTTGATTCACCGTCCCGCTACAAGTCAGGAAAGTAATTGCACACAATGTCATTGACAGACTAAAATATAAGAATGGGTCTTGCAGGAATTTCCATCTTGAAAACAAATGTCAAAAGGACGTCAGGATTCGCTGATTGTTTGCTCGGTGAGTCACTACACAGGCTCCAACCCACACATTCTCATTTTTGCTATTCCGTAACGTGTATTTAAAATTTATTAAATATTGGAAGAATACAAATAATTCTTCGAAATACATTTTTTTTCATCATAATAACATAATTTGATTCCCTCAATACAAGTACAATTTACAAATAACGATCGATTTGTGTGTGGAATGAAATCAGCAATGATAAGAAAGAAACTATAGCACCTACCCTTACTACCCAACCCTAACAAAACACCACTCCACAAATGCAAAAGAACACATAATTTTTTATATTTTTAACACATACATAAACACACCCACACACACACCACAGCAATGCGTTCCCCTTCATGCACACTCACTACCACCATCGCTGGGGACAAAAATGAAGAAAAAAGTAAGGCAAGGGCTACATTAGGCTTCGATATATATTTTTTCTGCTTCATTCGAATTTCATGAATGAGTTCTCCAACATTGTGGGTCAATTATCATTTGGTTTAGGTTCCTAATAAGCCAGTCCATGGTTGCAGTCTGAGCATTAGCAGATAAAGGTCGATCATTGCAGAACAAATTTAGAAATACACGGAGACGAAATAATGGATACGTGCTCATGAAAGTTATCACATTATTCATCCCTGCACATTCAGTGCATGACTGATACACAGGTGGAAGTATTCTTTGAAAAGGGGAAACAAAGGCTATTTGATTTATATAGCACCTCCATCGCTGTAGGAGTGATTATTTCAAAATGTACAAAGTGGGACCTCTTCATGTTCTAAAGATCTGTGGATATTCGGGGTCATTGCAGTAATGTGCTAACCGTGAACATACTGGTCTATTTTAGTATAAATTTCCTTAGATTTAGATAATAATAAATAAACACATATATAACAGTTATTGTGAACGAGTTAAACAAATATTTTGTCTCTATTGGTGTAAGTAAAAATGACTCCCACAGTAGTCATGGTGATGCTGGTAGATATTTTCAATCACTTCCTACCAGATTTATGTTTGATGAAATAAGTGATGATTTTGTCCTTAATGAGTTGAAAAGATTGGAAACCAAAAAATCACCTGGCCTTGATAAAATAAGTTTTCTACTGCTAAAAATAGCTACCCCGGTCATTTACAAACACTTTACTAAATTCTTCAACTTGTCATTACAATCGGGCAAGCTACCACCTGAATGGAAAGAAGCTAAGGTTTTCCTTTGTTTAAGGGTGGGGAGAGATCAGACTTGAATAATTATAGGCCCATTTCGATAATACCCGTCGTTATGAAGATCATGGAACGGGCAGTACATAATCAATTGCAAGAATATCTAACAGAAAATAATGTTCTCTCTCCGAATCAATCAGGTTTTCGTAAAGGTCATAGTACCCATACTGTTTTAACCTATTTTTCTGATTTTATTTATAGACAAATGGATAAGGGTCACATGACAGGCGCGGTCTTCATATACCTGCGCAAGGCTTTCTACTCTGTAGATCGTAAAATACTGTTAGAAAAGCTTTGTAAGTACGGTATACTGGGTCAAGAAGTTAATTGGTTCATGGAATACTTGAGTAATCGGAAACAAAAAGTTGTACTTGGAAAATTTGAATCAGATTGGGGTACGACTTTGTCAGGCGTATCACAAGGCGCCAATTTAGGCCCGTTGTTGTTTACTGTCATGGTGAATGATCTTCCTAATAAGGTGGTATCAAAATGCCAAGTAATGTTATATGCAGACGATGCTGTACTGTGTTTTAGTAGTAAAAGAAGTGAGGACATTGAATCGGCCTTGAACTTTAATTTGAAACTAGTTTATGAGTGGGTAAAAGAAAACAATCTGGCATTAAACCACAAACAAAAACAGAATTTATGTTAATTGGTTCACAAATGAAATTGGCTATAAAACTTGAAAAATCTATATGCATTCAACTCGAGCAACACCAAATCTCTCAGGTTTATATCTACCGGTATAAATACTTAGGAGTCTGGCTAGATCCAACATTGAGCTGGAAAGAACACGTGACAAAAACAAGTAAAAAGATAGGGTCAAGGATAGCATTACTTGGTCGTTCAAAAAGATACCTACCTTTGGAGGGACTGAAGCTTCTTGCCAATGCATTAATTTTGCCTTTATTTGAATATTGTTGTAATACATGGTCTAATTGTTCACAAAATATCCGAGATGTAATCATTAAACAACACAAGAAAATGGCCAGAGTAGTCTTGGGGGCCAATGTAAGAACCCCAACTCAAGAAAATTTAAATAAACTTAAGTGGGTAAGCATTCAAAGTAGGTGGAATTATTTCAAATGTAAAATGATTTATTCTGTTTTTCGAAATCAAACTCCCGTCTATATTTTACAAATGTTTCAAAAAACCCAATCTGTACATAACATTAGAACACGCAGTGCAAAAAACGCAGGATTAATTTTACCCAAAATAAAAACCCAGATGGGGAAACAAAGTTTTTCCTTTGATGGTGCGGCTTTCTGGAATACTTTACCTAAATTTTTAAAAAATGCGCCATCAAATTCTTCATTTACTCTTTTGTTTTGGCGCTATAATAATTTAAATCATTGAACTGGTCCATTGTGTTGTGTTTGTTTCTTTTCTTTTGTTCGAAAATGTTGTAACTTAATTCACTTTGTTTCGATTTGGATTGTTTGTTTTCAATATGTTTGTTAATTTTGTATTTATGTTGTAGGGCCTCCACGGAAAACAGTATTGAACTACTGATGGAGCCACCCTACTAAAAAAAAGACTAATAAAATAAATAAATAAATAAAATAAACAAATGTGATAAAACGAAACTCAGATTAAAAAAATCAACAACAAAAAATCAGATAGTGACTGGGAAACCAAAGCTTATATCCTCAATCATGTGAGTAGAATTTGAGGTCACAAAGTCACGTTCATTTCAGGTCAACAAACACTATGTATTGGGGGGGGGGGGGGGGGGCTAAAGTATTTACGCTCAGGAAGAGCGTAGCAAGTGGAGAGTAAATTGGCGTGGGCTCCAAGGGCAAGGCCCAGGTGGGGGGTCAAAGGGCGGAGCCCCCGAAAGCTCAGGGGTTTTAGGCATTTAATTACGGTCAGATGGGCATATTTTGATACCTTATTTGTGACACCTGCAGGTGACTAATTGGCTTGGGGTACAGGTACTAGTCGTACACACAACTCACAAGCTTGCTTGTGCATGCGGACGAACTCGTGGTTTCGAAAAAGCAATGTAATATAGGTACAGCAAATTACCATCTTGTAAGTACCGGTATGGGAAAATCTTTCTTATAACTAACCATGCTAACATTTGTTAAAGGTAATACAAAGTTTTGGGAAATTTTGAAAATTGGGTGGATAGTGAATCTTTATAATTTTGATATATTTGGATGCCCCTGTGGATGTATTATAAGCACAAAAAAAAATAGCCCCTAAAACACTTCTGTTTTCGAGAAAAATTGAATATAAAAATTTACCGGTGCTCCCGGTAAATTTTGATAAATTTCAAATAGCGCCTATGGCCGTACAATGGTAGCTGCGACCATGAAAATCTCAGAAAATGTAGTTGTGATATATAATTTCCAAATGGGAATAGCTAATCGGTCGATTTTAGTCAAGAAACATTGTTTCATAGCTAAATTAATATCTTGACCTTGAGAGGGAGCTATACAACATAGGAAGTTTATTATTTACAATTTCATAACTTTAGACTCGATTTCAACCGCGACAACGATCAATGAATATTGTAGGAACGCATACGCTTCCAATATGTTAATTTGAACCGAATTCATGACCCCATTCCAAAACTTTGTAATACCTTTAAAGTAGATATTCATTGATTTTAAAAACTAACTTTAGTTTCATTTTTGCAAAGTTGAAACTTTAATTCGACAATGTTATTAAAATTCAATGCTTGGAAACATTCGAAATAATGATTATTATAAATTACAAAACGCTTAAATACAATCCCGGCATAGCACCGGAAGAGCTCTCCTAACGCTGCTGAGATGTGTGAGATCACAGTATGGACATGATTTGCACAAGCAGACGATGTCCCATGACATCTCGCACATTTTCAGTGCCTGTGTTTTCATCTTCCCTTGAGTTCTTTCTCTTACTTCACTACCGTCAGGCTAAATGTATAATCTATTGCCTCACTCTAAACCCCGCGCATGGTTTTATTTTGATAAAAAATGCAGCGATACAAAAATAAAGGAATCTGTCGCTTGTAAACAAAATAAGACGCCATTGTAAATTCAGCTGCGCACACCGCAGTATGTTCGGCGTTTCCGGGGGGTTTTCAATTTGAAAGTCTGGGTTCTTTGATTGTTAATTAACCCCTATCCTGTCTGTTTACAAGCAAAAGATTTTAGTTATTAGAATCGGGTCATATCCTCTTTTAAATGGTTTGACATGCCATTACATTTATATACACTAAACTCATTATAAATTGAGAAATAATAGCCTTGCAATGACGTTCATTCTTTATGGGATGTCGTCTGCTTGGGCAGTATTGGTCCATATAGTGACGTCATTAAAACATCGTTATTTTTCCGGCGAATCTCTCGTATAAGCCAGCTGCTATGGAGGTAGTTGTATTTGTATTTTTGATAAATCACCCGATATGTAGTTGACCTAAAACTTGTACGATGGCCATCTGTTAGCTTACCAGTTTCTAGTGATACATTAGTTGACATATTTGTGATTTTCTTTGAATTTCACCTTTAACTAATGTCAATGTTATGTCCCACCCTACTAAGAATATAAAATAGCTCGAACTACGAGATGTTTTATTCATTCAACTTCGAATGTTTTCTGACTGTTTTCAAGACAATATCTTTTTTGTTGATCATAGTTCTATGTTGCTTGATATCTCATGGTAATTTTGAGGGAAAAAATAGTTCAAGCAATGATTTCTAAATTGTAGCGATAATCTTTCGCCTTTGCTGCTCTTCAATAATACTATGACAAGCAGTATTAATTAATATTTCAAGGACTCATGATTACGGTTGATTACCCTCACTTGATTCTTTTGTTCGGATTTTTTGGCTAGGAGAAATAAAAGTGAACGGTCTCAAGCTTAACGACGTTGACACGTTGTATCATTATTCTTATTTGTTCATCGTCTCTACGATGCTCTTTGATTAAAAAAAGGTTTTTATTGTTAGGCTTCCTGCAAGAAATTTGTGGTTGCACTCTGTAGATTATGATGATGTGTTTGATCTTGTTTTCAATAACAAGATCAAACACATGATGAAAATCTACTGGGTGCAAGCCAATAAGTTCTTTACAACAATAAACAAAAATGAGGTGCTGTTCGATGTGGCGTACACATGGCAATCACATGATAGATAAAATTATGATCATCAGTTATGGGTCTAATAAATTAAAGAGAACTGAATTTGAACCCGGGCCGTAGGCTACACCTCTCATTCTCTCTCGGCATTGCCTCCTTCATACCTCCCCATGCATTTGTATGCCTCGATAATACAGAAAATAAACAATACAATTCTTCCTCTTCCCCTCCTTCTCCCTAGTACATGTAGTAGGAGTAGTATTAGCAGCAGTATTACAATAACAATGATAACAATTATTATTATAACTATTATTATGGTTGGTGGTGTTACTAATGTTATTTTTATATTTATTATAATTGTTATTGTAATTATTATCATTACTTTTATAAAATATTATTTTCATTATCATTATTATTGTTATCATTATGATGAATATGAACATGATGATTATGATGAGAATTAATATAAGTAGTATTATTACAATTATTATCATTTCATTATTATCATCTGTATTATCAGCATAATCTACAATGACAGTAGTGTAGTATATACATGTAGAAGTAGGCCTAGTAGTAGAGGTATCATTCTGATCCTTATTATCCTGATTATCTTTTGCAATACGTCTAGACGATAAACTCATGACAATTGACAATTTGTCATGAATCATTGTCTTTAAAGATAAAGGTGAGTTCTGGTAATGCGATTGCATTGTGAAAGAAAAGGTGTGGAATGGATCAGAAAAAGTTGATCATATAGCATGTAAGTATTGGTGTGTACTGCAAGGTTCTGGAGTCATCAAAATCATCATAAATTTGGCCCAGCCTTGGTAAAGTAACAATCACTGTACACAGCAAGATGTATATGGGACAACACAAATGGTGTCGGGGCTAGTACTATCTTGATTTCCTTATCTTTCTATGCTCATTACTCAGCCAGTATACATTTTCTTCCCAAATCGTTTGGCACATGACATTTATTTGTAATCTTGAACATTCAGTGTAAGTTTCGTTAGATTCTGTGAGAATTCATTTTCTATTTTTACCAGAACTCAAGTTTATCTTTAAGCTTACCATTATGTGCATCTGGCTCGGATTTTGCTTAGGTTTTTGGTACTGGATGATTTAAATGGTTAAAAGTGAACTTGTGTCCTATTCATTCTAGTCTTATTCATTTGCATTATGTTTTATTCATTCAAGTTTGAATGCTTCTGACTGTTTTCAAGACAATATCTTTTTTGTCGATCATAGTTCTATGAAGCTTGATATCTCATGGTAATATTGAGAGAAAAGCAATCCAAGCATCGATATCTGAATTGTAGCGATAATCGCTCGCCTTTGCTGCTCTTCAATAATAACTATGACAAGCAGTATTAATTAATTTTTCAAGGACTCGTGATAAATTTATTTAACAGTTGATTACCCTCGGTTGATTCTTTTGTTCGGATTATTCGGCGGGGAGAAATAGAAGTGAACGGTCTCACGCTTAACGACGTTGTATTATTATTCTTATTTGTTCATCGTCTCTACGGTGCTCTTTGAATCAAAAACAGCTTTTATTGTTAGGCTTCCTGAAAGAAATTTCTATTGTCGTTAAGAAATTTTTGGTTGCACTCTGTAGATTATGATGATGTGTTTGATCTTGTTTTCAATAACATGATCTAACACATAATGAAAATCTACTGGGTGCAAGCTAATAAGTTCTTTACAACAATAAACAAAATTGAGGTGATATTCGGTGTGGCGTACACATGGCAATCACATGGTAGATAAAATTATGATCTTTAAGTACTGGGTCTAATAAATTAAAGAGAATTGAATTTAAACCCGGGTCATAGGCTACCCCCCCCCCCTCTTTCTATTTTGTCATTGTCCTTCCTTTCCATCGCTTATTTCCTTTTTGCCACGGAGTATATGGACATGTAATGTGCATGTGCAAGCGCGTACACGGAGGGGGTGGGGGGGGGGGGGGTGTTTTGGGGGTTAACCCCCCTCCCTTCATCAATTTTTGTTCTCTTTTTTTGGCCCAAGGGGGGGGGGGGGGTGTGACTCTTAGTGAGACGAAACGCTGAATATTTACAAAGACTCAGGTTTTTATGGGAGTGTCAGTTTATTTCAGAGTTATATCCATCAAGGGGAATGCACTCTGTCTTTGATGAACGAATCTTTTATATTTACTCCTTCCACATTCCACGTTCTTCTTCCCTTCACTCCGTGAAAACTGTACATGATAAAGCATAACAGGAATGCATAATAAGTACGTGTTCGTGAATATAAGTTTCACAATATTATAGCAGCTATTTTAAATAGCATACTACTGAATTCAGTGTTTAACTCCTTTCCATGTTTGCTTGTAAAGCTTATAATTATAAGTCAGACACATGGCCAATCTCTGGAATTTCATATAGAATGTCACAGCTAACACACAATTAAACTTATATCATCTTTATCATGTCTAAATCAGAATTAACACGTTTTCAACTCAAAATGTGACTATATTTAGTGAGCTTGAATGACTTCATCATAGTCAAGGAACACAATAACAAAGTCATAACCTTGACCTGTCATTCACACAAATATGCTAACATTTCTCATCCATTTTCATCATAGAATGTCTTATTCTGCATCAAACATTTTACTTGACTATTTCTTTCAACTTTAAGTAAAAATAAACATCAATTATAGATGTAATGACATATTAGATATTCAATAGATATCTCCGGTAAGGTAATTGTACTATCATATGTGTTAGTACACAGTTTACACAGGTTATACATTTGCTATACAAATTACTGCTGCTACTGTGTATGTTTCATACCATGTAACAACTTTAAAACTACCTTTTATACATTGATTTCATAATGTTCAAATATGTGTTTTAACTAACCACTATGCCTCCATAATACTGTAGAAACAGTTTTCAGGAACAAAGGATGCTCCAGAAAACCACAGATTTTCCTCACAAAACAGAAAACATGTTGCAAACATGATCATTGCAAATCAGCCAACAACAGGTGGCGCCAAACCAGTTTTTGACCTTCAAACTAGAAAAACTTAAGAACTGTCAAAGTAATCTTTGACAAAACGCCCTCTGTAGTTCTATAATGGCAATGTCAAGCTAAATCAATAAATACTAAATAAATTGACTTTAAAGGTAAAGACCAGTATTGGAAACGCCCCAATTTCAAAAAATGAAATGGAAGCTCTCATTACCAATCATGTGAAAGAATGTGTTTTGACTAATACATGATGATAAAAAATTTGCCGGGAAACCGCCTACTAATTCATATATTTGGTAAATTTGTTTCTCTCATGGACTGTGAGAGATATAGGGTAGTCCCATATACATCTTTATGTGTATAGTGCTTGTAACTTTACTAAGAATGGGCCAAACTTCTTATCATTTTGATGATTCCAGAACCTTGCAGATGCTAGATGCTAGATGATCAACCTTTTCTGATCGATTCCACAACGTTTCTTTCACAATGCAATCGCATGACCATAACTGGTATTTACCTTTAACTGGCAAATACAAACTTACAACTTTCACAGGGGGTGTGCTCAGTAGAAGAAGAAAAAATTGTTTAACAGTTGATTCCCCTAGGTTGACTCTTTTGTTCGAATTATTTGGCAGGGAGAGGTAGAAGTAAACGGTCTCAAGCTTTTATATTTAGGCTTCCTGAAAGAAATTTCAATTGTTAAGAATGGTTTGGTTGCACTCTGTAGATTATGATGATGTGTTTGATCTTGTGTTAAATAAGAAGATCAAACATATGATGAAAATCCACTGGGTGCATGCCAATAAGTTCTTTACAACAATAAACAAAAATGAGGTAAACATACATTTAAAATATCAAATAATGCATACCAAACATATATCATCAATTATCATCAATACTACATTGCATTTTGAAACATACATTTAGGGTTTACAGTAGGCTTGCGGATGCACCAAGTGAGCGAGAGGGAGGATTGAGGAGTCACATGGTGCATCAGCAAGCCTACTGTATATCTACATCGCCATGCAAGCCAATACTTACAAGCAGCATTTAGGGTTTGGGGGAAAAGACTCATCAGGTATACATCCAAGGAATACGAAGGTTATTTCAAACATTACACAGTACTTGTAAATATGCTAAAAATGTCTTTATCTTTTGCATCATCTTCCTCATCATCTGCATAGATTGTTTACCTGAAGACAAAAGAGGTATTCAAAACAGCACTGTGTGGTATATAGTCTCTTTCTTGCACGCCATGGTTATCATGTTCTAGCTGAAAGGTTTATATGTTGATCGTAACAAAACAAGGCAGTTTTTGAAGAAAAAAAGATGGTACAGTTTTTCAATGGAAAATATGACTAATATAATCATCAACGTTACTTTTTTGTTCATCACTGTTTTTCATAAATGTTTTGTGAGTAGAGTATCAGAAGCAAGTCAGTTTACACAATCTCTTTGTAGGGTATTTCAATAAAATTTAGTACACAGTCCCAAACGCTCCAAAGTTTACCAATGCTAACGAGTGACGAGTGACTGTACTTATGCGCAAAGTTTAAATGTAATTTTGGACTTTGTCCCGGCAATGACATGCCCATCCCCTCGGGCCTGTCTAATTATGAACGTAAAATATCGACCATGAAATTTTTTTTTTCAAGGCTCTTACAGACGGATTAGCCTATAAGGAATCCCCAACTTTGGAGCTGGATATTTCCTATTTAATGACATTTCTGGAGTCAGCATATGGGTTGTCTTAGTTAAGATAATTGCTTTCTTTTAAAAATAGTTCTAACGTTGAGAAATGAGTAAATAAAATGTTAGATTTTGGTATTGGACTCCCTACTTCTATTGTTGACACATTATTGTAAATTGTTGTTTGTTTTGTGTACATTTCATTTTACCTTTAAATTACCAGAGAATTTGAATGAATGCTGTTGGGCTGAGTGTAGACCAAAATTTCTGTCTCTTTCGTTCGTTCGCCTCTGATTTGGGTAAGGTCGGCTCCTCTCTTTAGAGACAGAAGCCAACCTTAGGCACTCCTGTGCAAACTCGGTGGAACGGATCTGACCATCAAACTTGGCTATAGAGTTCCGTACCCCCAACTAAAACTAAAAACAAATATATTGATATGTTTCACAGTGATATACCTAATAATAATATTATATATAACACATGGGAAACTAGGGTTAGGGTTAGGGTTAGACAATGAGAGATAGAAAGAAAGTGTAATAATATTTAGCGGGGTACATAATGGAACTCTTTCCCCAAACTTATGCCCGAATACTATATTTTAGCGGATGCATATCAGACGCATTTATACTCCAATATTAGGCCTAGGCTAATCTACATCGGGTCCACTTACCAAATTTGTTGACTATATAATCCGTTGAATGGTCCCTTTTCAGGGTATGGGTCAAAATCGACATCCATGTTGAAAAACTTGCAGCCGTATTTTAAACTCTCGCTGCGCATGACGCCATCTAAATCTCATCCCTTCTAGTCTACGTGCAAGGCAAAATGATTATGAAGGAAAAACTGTGATAAATTGATTTATTGGTATGTTTTAGTAGAGTATCTCCATGTCGGAGTTACAGGTAAAAAATGGATACGAAAGTACACGAGCGCCAGATCTTGTACACAATTTGCAACTTTCTCAAAAAATCTAAGATATTCTAAGCAGTAATATAAATTGATCACCCGATACATTTTTTTGTTGGTGAAGCAATGTGCGTTTCAAAATACCTTGTCTGTTTGTCACGTACAGTGACCAGCGCATGTGAGTTAACAAAGTCTCTGAAAATTTAAAATTGTCTAGAATTTTACAGATATACTGTATACATATATATATATATGCCCTAGGTAAACTGTGAACTGCCATATGGCGTTTGTGATTATTTTCATATATATGTATCTCTATTTATATGTTGACATTTCTCCTCAGCCTGAATATCATTCACGATGGGAAATTGGCTGGGAACCGAAGAGATGACTGAACCCTCTAGTGATGACACACCAAGTAAAAGGTACAGACATGTTTAGCTGAACTTTAGTATATGTCCACTGTGCACTGTGATACATGTATAAGGCCCCCCCCCCCCCAAAAAAAAAAAAAAAAAAAAAAAAAAAAAATTGTTTGGTTCCCCTTGATTGCTTTTCTGGAGTAGGGGTGGGTTGGCGAATTTTTCATTTTTCATTTCTTTTTTATGTTAGTAAAACTTAGTACATGTACAAGTACGAGGCTAGGATTCGAACCCTAACCCTTGGATTAAGAGTTGTGTTAATGATCCACCATAACACCTCCACTTTCATCATTGGATGTACATGCATGTAGTGCCATAGGATCCAGGATTTGAGGGAGGGATACACACAAAATCTGAAGAGCAGGCAAACAAAACAATGGAAAGAACAGTTCTCATGTGCCTTTCGTTTCAAAATGTTGAAGAGGGACATTTGTGGGTGGTTGTAATATGGAGGGAGAGGGGGTATTACATGTAGCTATTTGCATGTGCCTCCTCCTCCCAATCTGCAAGTGTTATGAACTATAGAGGGTCTTTCTAATAACATAGCTGTGTACAACAGGATTATAACTACTTTCTAAATATCAACCGCGGACAATTTCAATAGCCTAATGCGTGAACAAGGCAATGAAGTATTATGTAATCCAACCATTTGAGTTTGTTTTTCAAAAGTAGATGTGATCATGTACAGTTGTATCTTGCTCATCAGAAATAGGTGTTTATTATATTTCATAAATATTCTTGAGTCATAGTTTGGATGGTACCATTGTAGAAAGACAAGTAATGGTAACGTGATGATGCTTCAGAACTGGGCAGAGATAATCAAACCATCCAAGCAACTTTCAATTCTTATAGCTGCTCTCAAAAAGGCAGGCTTACTAGAGGTGGAAGAGACATGTTTCACAAGCAGCTGCAGCAAATTTTTGCTGATGTTGTTGATGTTGCAATTTAACTATGTCATGATTACATTTAATCAAGACAGTTTCCTTTCCTGCCTATACATTCTAAATACAGAATGAGCTCAGTGGCCAATGTTGATTTCGACGACATCTTGAAGGAGATAGCCAAGGCCCTGTACAAAAAATCAGACATCGATGATCTCGGAAAAGCCTTAGGATTTGGGCCCGGAGAAATTGGTCGCAAGATTGCAGAAAACGACAAGCAAGGAGGGAATTACATGGGAACATTGGATTTGCTCAGGATGTGGCAAAAGAGACAAACACCTTTGACTGAAAAGGCGGCATTGAGGTCTGCACTAGTAAAAGCTGGATTTGTTAACCTGGCAGACCAATATCTAAGCACTCCCGTACCGGGTAAGAGATTCTTTGTATACAATGGTTCAATGATTCGTTTCATACAGAAAAAAAAGAGAATCCGAATTACAAGAAAATTAACTTTTTTTTTTCACTACTCAAAGTTTCAAAGCAGATCATGGACATGATAGCGGGGCAGCATAACGTCAAATTTAAGCCCAATTGTGCATTTTGTGATAAAAGCATCAACTTTGGCACACAGGTAGTCCAACATTTTTAAGCAAAACTTGATGTTGAGACACCTCAAATCTGGCCCTTGGGGCCCGCTGTGCGTATTTTTCACAATGACTCCTTCAGGGTACCTTTTCCGTGTATTAACATGTTTTGACCAAAATTAAAATATTTTAACAAATCTGAGTTATTGAAATTTCTTGTATGTCAAAATCATTATTTTCAATTTCCAACCAAGAACGTTTCTCCATGTTTACGGTAGCCATCAGTTGCGTAATGGGAAGAACAAAATTTGGGAACAAATTCCTTATCACCAACAAGTTGCATATTGCAGGGGCGGCGGAGCGTCTTCGAAAATAGGAAGTGGTGGGCACCAACAAAAAAGGAGCACTTTCTGGGAAAAGGGGGCACCTACAAAGGGAAACATCAACAAAACCCACACCATTGGTATACAGTGTATACCCCTACATCATCATGATTGTGATTACACTACCAGGGATGATATCAATACCGGTATTTGTTTCTTTCTTCATGTGGTACAAGATACTGCTTAATTAAGCAACATACTTTGCAGTTGGGTGTTATGGTCTGAATATTAATTTTCGGGCGAGCGAGGAAAAAAATTGTAAGATTTGTGAGGTCCCAGTATGAAAAATTGCATCTTATAAAGAAGACCCCAAAAAACGCTGATGAGTATTAAGCACAATGTAATGAAGAAAGGCTGAATAGTTATTTTATAAGTATCAAAATCATAATGTCTATAAATGCGAGCGAGCTCTGGGAAATTAAAGAAAAATGAGCTCTAAGACCCCGTTTACAGTGAGAAAAAGGCCAGGCCTACTAGGCTCCGCAATTTTGTGCGTTTACATGCTGAGCCAGGCCGCGTCTTATTTTTTCGTACCACGGCGAGGCCAGATTCCAGTATGAACTCATTTTCATACAGAACAAGCTAGGAAAGCTTGCAAAGAGGTCACAAACAATTGGACTTTGATTATTTATTGCTTTGCCTCACTATTTATAAAGGCAAAAAAATAAATAAACTGAGATTTGAACCCTCACGTCAACTCCAAAGTTCTATTAGTATCACGCTGTCTTTACCGATTGAGCTAGCGATGAGTTGATGAAAGAATGATTTGTATAATTACTATTACTCTATTAGCCATCCTACCGGATTCCACGTGCGCATGCGTTGGTTTCCTTCGCGAGTGCGCATGCGCAGGTTCCCCTCGCGAGCTCAATCTGGCCTCGCCGTGGTACGAAAAAATAAGACGCAGCCAGGCCGCGGCCTAGATTGTAACCTTTCAATATTTTGTCAGAGTGGCGCTCTGCATGTAAACAAACGATTATTTGGGGGGCGCGCCGGGGGTCACAGTGCAGATCCGGTCGCGCGCGATTTGCAGTGAATCTTTTCCCCAATTTCCTATACACGGCGAACTTTCACTTCCGGGGTAACTGCGTTTACAGTGAGAAAAGGCCGGGCCAGGCCGCGGCCGAGACTACCTCCAGAGCAGGGCCAAATGCGCGGCCAGTTTGGCCTTTTGCGCGTTTACAGTGCTAGGCCAGGCCATTTGCTCACTGTAACAGGGGTCTCAGTCACTTGAATTAGGGTTGCATGTTATGGAGAAAGGAAAAGTAGGCACTTATCATAAGGGAAAAGGACAGTTATTAGAAACGAAAAAGTGCCTGTGTCAAAATAAAAAGGGCAATTATCAGAGCCTTCAGTGGTAGAAATGGCACTTGCGAGAATAGAAATGGGGAATCTGTGGAAGGAGATGGGCACCTATGAGAATTTGATTGGGGCATTTATCAGATGTTATAAGGGGCATTATGAAAAGGGGAGGGGCTCGTATTAAAAATGAAAAAAGGAGCACTTATCAGAAGGAAATATGGTACTTATTAGATAGAAAAAGGGGCATGTGTCAAAATAAAAGGGGCCCTCGTCAGAGGTGAAAAGTGGATTAAAGAGAAAATGAAGGGGGTTCTTTAATATTAAAAAGGAAAATGACAGTTATTAGAAAAGAAAAGGGGCACTTGTCCAGTGTAAAAAGGGGCTTTTGAGGGGGTACCTGGAAAGTGGGGGCACAGTGCCCCCAGTGCCCCCAACAACATTTGTAAATCACTGGTATTGAATAAGAAATAAACCATGTCCAAATTTTATTTAGGGGGTCAACTGCCAAAAAATTCCGAGTTGAGTTGCATCAAATGAAATTTATTAATTATAATTGTGCTTACTTTATGATAAAACATCAATAATTCTCGGTTTCGTTTTTTCTGGGACGCACTGTATAGACTGACAGCACAAAAGAGCAACAAAATAAATAAATACATACATAGTTGTTTGATTGACATGTCCTGTATTCTCTAAGCCTTAATAATAATCAACATTGAAAGAGGCTGTTTAAAAAACAAAAAAATCATTATTTGTTTAAGTCTTACCGCGCCAAAGGCTTTTGCTTATTTCATGATTTTATCCAAACATAAACGATGCATACTTTCACAAACCTGTGCTTTGATCTTGTGCTATATAATAATTTTATTACCTTTTCGCTGTACTGCGGAGATCTATAGCATGGTATTACGTTCCAAGTTTTGTGATGTGTTTTTGGAGTATAAAATTTGTCAACATGTATATAGTGTACTGTACAAACTATATCCACACCCCAAAACAGTTTCCATTATAAATTGGTTCGACGAGTGTGGCATGGGTATCCTCTGATATCTTGAAAAGACAATCTTATGCACACAACATTTCGAGAACACGTGAAATTAATTGTTACACATAATACACGTTAGAGCTAAAGTCCTTCCACGTGTCATTTAAGTTTGTTTTGTGTGCTGTATTTTTGTAATACTATTTCATGAACTATACGAAAACTACTTTCTTTCCCTGATATTCATGATATTCATGCGATCTACAGGTTTGATTTACCCGTCAGAAAAATTGCGCTTTTAAAAACCAATTCCCACGATCTTTAACTTATACGCTTATAAATCTGAGCCAGTAGCATATCAAGCTAGAATTGATAAACCAAGGTAGAATCACACCCAAATGAAAAACAGCTAGAACTTTGGCTGCAGAAGACAGCCCTGCATATATACCCACTGCAAATTTAATTTCATTAATTTGAGTGGGATGGAGTTCAATGCGAGGATCTGCGTCCGTATGCCGGGGTTATCCTTTGCCGCACACTTAATATCAGCAGAACCTGTTTAAACAGAAACAGCAAGACGTTTTCAACTTCCTCGGCAGTGATTTCAAACCAAGAATCTAATTTTCTTACATCATTATCTTGCAGTAATGCTCTTCTCTTTTTCCTCAGGTGACGATGAAGCGATGCCAAGTGAAATGAAGGAGTTAAAAAAAAAACTGATAAGTAGATATCGCAAGAAATTTGGTCAGATCAAAACATCGCCTGTGGACTTTCTGTCACGGACATTGCTTCAGCACATCTATGTTGATCTGGTCCTGATGTTGGGATTGGAAGGGGAAAAGGAGGAGCCAATAGATTATGATGGGTTGTTTGAATTCATAAAAACTGACACACCGAAAGGTTTTGTCACACGATTAGCTTTCACTGGAGAAGCTGGTGTAGGGAAATCAACGCTGTTTGCTAAGATAGCTCTTGATTGGGCTGAGGGTAAAATTCTTCAAGAAATCAATCTACTTTTTCTTGAATCATTTCGAGAGATTAAAGAGAGCGGATTCTTCGGGGATACTGTCATGGCCCATTTCCCAGATGACTCAGAAATAAAAGGGGAACGGGTCGATGCATATGTGAGGAAAAATCCGAGAAAAGTCCTAATCTTATTGGACGGACTAGACGAGACACATATTGACATCAAAAAGCCAAACTGCGATGATGCTATCGTATCGATCGTAAGAGGAGAACAATTCATTGATACCCCAGTGGTCATCACAACCCGTCCTTTTGGAGCTGATCAGATCAAGAGCATCATGACGATTAATGACCACTACACGTTTGGTAAGGTTAAGGGCTTCACAAAGAAAAACATGTCAACATATATCAAAAACTTTTTCAAAGATGATTCTCAGTCTGCTTTGACCCTCATTAACTTCATTAATACAAATCAAGTGGTTTCTGAGTACATGGCACCCTTCCCGATATTCTGCTGTATGCTATGTTGCCTGTGGAAAACGCCATCTGAGCGGGAAAATATTCAGACAATGGAAACATTCTCGCAACTCTTGAAGCGTCTTGTCTTTTCACTTCAAGAGCAATACTCTTCCAAAGGAAATGAATTAGAAGAGGGCTACGGAAGCCGCATGAACAAAGCTGATGAAAGTATGAAAGAGCTTGGTTGTATCGCATTTCAAGGTCTGTTGGCTAAACAGCTCATCTTCGATGAAAAGGCACTCGACTCATACATAGAGGCTGCAATGACTGCATGCGAGGTCGGGATTCTTAGCATGGAAAAAAGGCCAGCACCCTTACAAATCAGAGAAAGTCAGCGAAAGCAATTCATCCAGGAATTCTCTTTCCCTCATAAGTTACTGCAGGAGTACATAGCAAGTTTCTACCTTGCATCGCTGTTCCACGAAGATTGTCGAGAATTCGACAGAATCATGGCAGACACTCTTTTCAAAGACTACACGGAATTCAGATATGTCTTGTACTTCACTGCAGCTCATGGCGGTGAAGTAGGAAAGTCGGTTCTGGAAGCCCTATGCAATGAAGTTGATGACATGAAATTCATCATTCAGGTTGCTTTTGAATGTCATGATTCAGAAGCCATTGATCCCTTCAGGAATCTTTTGAAGACGAAGACATATCTTATGTTAGAGTATCCAATTGCTGCACTTGTCTTCACACTGGAGTCAATAGGGAAAGAAGTAGTAAGTTCAGTGAATAGAATTATAGACATATCTCATTTTCATTTATATGTAGTTGTGAAATGTTATCATGTTGAGGGAATACTGTCATCTGTTGAGCCTCCAGTGATTATATATGCAAATTTTTCTAAAAAGAAAATACAAATACAAGAGACCTACACAATGTTTTGTCTGCTTTTCTGTTCTGACCGATAATCACTTAGAACCTGCCATCATGTTCTCCTGTTGTTATTCGGTATTATAGCAGGCTGCAAGGTGTAATTATAGTCTCATACAAGAGCGAGAGTCATATCATTCGTTTACCTCTTCCTCGTGTAAGTTTAAAACTTGAGTTTCTTTTTAAAAAAGAAAGAAAAACAATATTACATGGCAATTTTAGAGCAATGAAACACAGACACATACCCACAAATACACTTACATCCTTAACCCGAAATAGGTCACCCAACCAAACGAACTAAATATCTGATGTAGTTCATGTTATATTTTGAATATGCCTATATAATCGTATCGTTAGTTCATGTACTTCTTACATTCACATTATGATTATATATAACTCGAATTTGATTCAATTTATATTTTTCAAATATTTGATTCATTCTTATCTTGGTCTTGGTATATTCATATCTTTGGCATTTACACACATCCACGCCATCTATCTGTGGTGAAAATAATATACACCATGGTCTATTTTTTTTCTAACCTTTTACTACAAATGGACACACGCAAAACTACTTTAAAGTTTAAACAAAGATTGTATCGGAAATAAAATTTACAAATCGAATGCTATAGTTCTAATTGTTCAATTTGTTGTACAGGTAGGAAGGAGTTCTTCGATTCATGAAACATTGGATGTTAGCAAATCCTTCAAAGCTAACGCATCATCGTCACATGTAGCAGCAGTAGGTCTTTTCACATTGCCGAACTTACGAAGCTTGGACTTTGGAGGAGTACGCCTGGATGATGAATTCTACACAGGAATGTCTGCTGCAGCTTCACAGTCCAAGGTATCAGGGGCCTGTTTATTGTATTACATCAATGAATCCTAAATCATAATTACCATTATTTCGTAATCGATGCATACTCCTATTTGTTGCTTAATGAAATAAAATACAATCATGAACAAAATTTGGTTATTAAAACTCATAAATTTGTTCACTGCTTTTCACAAAGGTGGGAAATCTAAGCATTTTGAAAGGCTTGGAAAAGGGTCTTGCTCGCCTCTTTCTCTTCCTTTTCCTTTTAACATATCTCACATATGTATTTTTGTCATTTTTCTCTTAATTTGTCACAATTTGGCGGTGCTTTGGACATCAGTGGAAAATGTTAGTAGGCTAAATCTGCCTTTTCCTGAAATAAGAAGTCTATAGATGCAGCTATTCTATTTCATAGAAATTTCACAGTATATCAACTCCATGGGTAAATTACATATAAATATGTTATTTTGAAATTTCTAGAAAATTTTACGTTTTGTACATTAGACTATTTTAAACCACAGATATATCTTCAGGGAAGGAGTCCTCTCGAACTATGTTATAACAATGGCTTACACTTCTTTTCTTTTTAAAGTCAATTTATAATGCGAGAAAGTGTATCCACAGAGAGAGAAGATTTTCCATTTTTCAATAGTGAAACTTTGCATTCTAGACGTCCTCCGACTCTGAATAGTATGTCACATTGCTTTGTAAAACTTTAACTCATTATTTATCATAGAAATAATGATCATTTTAAAAAAATAAAAAATTATTATTCATCGGTAGGGAGACCACTTACAAAGATTTCCAGTGGATATATCCTTTAGAGTACCCAGAATTGTCGCATCTTTTTGCAGTACCATTACACCCATCTTCCCTCAGTTTTGAAAAAAAAATTCATGATATTGTATATAAGCCTATTGTAAAGGCGGCTGGGTGGGGTATGAGAGGAATTCCCCTTTCCTTTCAAGGATTTTTTTTCAAGATGGCCCAAAGAAGTTGGGAAGTTTGTTATATAATGAAGGTTTTCAACCAAAAACTTGACTCACCTCTGATTAATTTGCACTCCAAATTTCTTTAAGATAAAGGGAAATTCCGAGGTGGGCTAGATAAAGAATGAGGGTTTTTATGATAAAAATTGGCTCACCTCTGATTTATTTCCGTTTCAAAATTCTTCAAGACAAAAGGAAATTCCAAGGTTCACTAGAAACAGAAGGTTTTAATCATGAATCTCGACTCACCTCCGATTTATTTGCGCTTCAGAATTCTTTAAGACGGCCCTAAAGAAGTTTTGATGTTCGTTAGGTATGGGAGGGTTTCATAACAATATTCGGCTCACCTCTGATTTATCTTCATTTATTTATTTATTTGTTTATTTATTTATGCATGTTCATAATTTCACAATTCAGTGAAGATAACATCACATGAAAAATGAATATAATATAATAAATCATTTCAATTTTACAATCCATTTGAATTGACTTCACGTAAAAAAGAATATAACAATTGTGTTTTATCAAAGACAAGTTGCAACTAATATACAGTTTGAAGAATGAACACACAAAGGTGATGAAACATAAGCAAATAGAGCTTGAATCGTTACAACACCTTTCAAATATATAATATATGACAAATAAAATTCCTAAAGTTTTGTAGTGAACCATTTACATACGAAGAACAAAAAGAAGAAAAAAGTATTTTGTTAAGCCTAGTAAAAAAAATTATGTTCGATATAATTAGAACTGATAATGTAAGTAATATCTTACATCTGTGAAATGATAATACATTTGAGTGCTCTTTTAAAGGAGTTTGTTGATTTTATATTCGAATATCATTAGGTAAAGAATTCAATACATGACCCTCTATGTCTGATTGATTTCTGGGCTAATGTAGTGTGAGGATTGACCACATGTAAATTCGATGACTGCCTTGTTGAATACGAATGAACCATGTTATTAGGTTGGAACATTGAAGATAATGACGTTGGTAATAATTTGATATCGAAACGGAACATAAATATGGCAATTTGGAGGAAGTTAATATCATCAACCTTTAAGCATTTCAGTTTAACAAATAGTGGGGAAGCATGGTCACATTCGTATTTTTAAAGCATGTATCATATGAATAGAATATTGCATTTTGTTTTCAGAAATTAGTTATAGTTGTCAATAGTCTGAAGGAGATATTACATGTACACAGTAAATAAAAGACAAAAAAAAAATTGTTTTTCTGCTTGAAGAGAGACTCTCTCTTTTATCCAACTATTCAAAATTAAATCACATTTGTGTGTCTTTCTTCATCTCATCTTTCATGCTCTTACAACCTCCATTTTCCTTGGGCTTTTTAATCACTCACTCTCTCTTTCTCTTTCTCTCTCTCCTTTTCTCTTCCATCTGCTTTAAAAGTATAAGTAGAGGTTAATGATGTTACATTAATGACAATGCAAACATATTTAAATTAGACATGTCGTCGATACTTGATATTACTTTTCACTCTATTCAACCTGTCCTGTCACATCTTCGATCACTGGTTCTGAACAATGTGAAGCTTAGTGATGAGTTCTACTCAACGATGGCCTCTAAGGCATCAAAATCAAAGGTATACCAGAATACAATTTTTATTAGAAACAATTTTTTTTTTCCCAATAGTTTTGCCATCTTCAAACTGCATGAACATATGTGGACAAATGTTTTTCCACATTTAAAAAAGAAATCGAAATCATTTATTATCTTTAGTCACTATTGTGCTCGTTTCGATATGGGTGGATATGTCGCGCTATAAAAATGTCTTTATTATTATTTTATTATTACTCTTAAAAACCTGATAATAAAAAGCATGAGTCATGTGAATAGACTGGATTTTAATGTCATAATGACATCAATTCATATAC
Organism: Strongylocentrotus droebachiensis; assembly: GCA_035222895.1. Classification (NCBI taxonomy): domain Eukaryota; kingdom Metazoa; phylum Echinodermata; class Echinoidea; order Camarodonta; family Strongylocentrotidae; genus Strongylocentrotus; species Strongylocentrotus droebachiensis. The sequence continues at coordinate 75,077 of JAVYIG010008080.1, forward strand.
ATGCGTATTTTTAGAGCACGTATCCTTCAAATAGTTAATCTAAATTTGTCAATAATCACAAGAAATTAATTTTACATGTGCATTGTAGATGGACGGATATAACACTTTTATTCTGCTTGAACCGATACGGTCTCTCTTTTATAACTATCTATGATTAATCACATTTTTTGTCTTTCTTCATCTTACCATTCTTTTCTCTAACCACCCAATTTCCCGTGGGCTTTTTAGCCCTCCTCTCTTTCTATCACGATCTCTCTGTCTCTGTCTCTCTTTTTTCTCTCTTTTTTTCTCTCTTTCTCTCTCATTTTCTCTTTCCCTCTCATTTTCTCATTTCCTTGCTTGAAAATTCTTAGTAGAGGTTAATGATGTTTTCAAGTTTCAAGTTTCAAGTTTATTTTATTTCACTTTATCAAAAATAACATATGTGAACATAATGAACAATGGTAATTATTATAACTAAACAAACAATATAGAAAAACATAATGTACATGATAATAGTTATAACAGAGAATACAATCATATAAATCAATCAATAAAGTGGGGATCTACTAAAAAGCAATGCTTGTATTATGTAGGTCCCGGTTCATGGGTTTGTGTATAAATTAGGGTATTTGAATTAACATATTTACAAAAGCATATGATTACACGAGGGTTATCTTTAAGTGAACATTTTACTGAACATATCGTAAACAATTGAAATAAGGAAGAGTTCTGTGCTCTTTCATTAATGACAATGCAAACATATTTAAATTAGACATGTCATTGATACTTGATAACACTATTCACTCTATTCAACCTGTCCTGTCACATCACCAGATTGAGGAGCTAATGCACTTGATTGCAAATCTGGGTTCTGCTGCATCCTCTCATTACGCGAGATGTCTCTGCTCCATGTCTCATCTTCGATTACTGGATCTGACCGATGTACAGCTGAGTGATGAGTTCTACTCAACGATGGCCTCTGAGGCATCAAAATCAAAGGTATACCCAAGCACGGCCTGTATTGGAAACAATTTTTTATTCCCCAATAGTTTTGCATTCTTCAAACTGAACATATGTGGATAAATATATTTCACATTAACCAAAACAAAAAATAGAAATCATTTATTATCATTAGTCACTATTTTGCTCATGTCAACATAATACTCTTACAATACTGATAATAAGAAGCATGAGTCATGTGAATATACTTGATTTTAATGTCATAATGATGTAAATTCATATGCAATCGTTTTTTTTAAGCGTGTATCATATAAATAGAATTTTGCATTTTGTTTTCAGAAATTGCTTATAGTTGTCAATACCGGTAGTCTAAAAAAAAATTACATATGCATGTTCACTGTAAATAAAAGACAAAAAAATTGTTTTTCTGCTTGAACAGAGACTCTCTCTTTTATCCAACCATTCCAAATTAATCACAATTTTGTGTCTTTCTTCATCTCCTCTTTCATGCTTTTACTACCCCTATTTCCTTTGGGCTTTTTAACCCCTCCCTCTCTCTTTCTCTTTCTCTCTATCATTTTCTCTTTCATCTGCTTTAAAAGTCTTAGTAGAGGTTAATGATGTTACATTAATGACAATGAAAACACATTTAAATTAGACATGTCATCTATACTTGATAATACTATTCACTCTATTCAACCTGTCCTGTCACATCACCAGATTGAGGAGCTTATGCACCTTGAAGCAGAACTGGGTTCTGCTGCATCCTCTCACTACGCGAGATGTCTCTGCTCCATGCCTCATCTTCGATCACTGGAGCTGGACAAGGTGGAGCTGAGTGATGAGTTCTACTCAACGATGGCCTCTGAGGCATCAAAATCAAAGGTATACCCAAACACAATTTGTATTGGAAACATTTTATTTCCCCAAATAGTTTTGCAATCTTCAAAGTGAACATATGTGGAAAAATGTTTTTCACATTAACAAAGAAAATAGAAATAATTGATTGTCATTAGTCAATGTTATGCTCATATCAATATAATACTCTTACACTACTGATAATAGGAAGCATGAGTCTTGTGAATAGACTGGATTTTAATGCCATAATGGTATAAATTCATATAAATGAGTATTTTAAAGCACGTATCCTATCAATAGAATTTTGCTTTTTATTTTTAGAAATTATTTATAATTTTTCAATAGTCGCAAGAAATTGATTATTAATGTGCATTGTAAATAGACAGATATAAATGCATGTTTTTTAAGCGCATATGATATCCTGTACATGGGCCTAGCATTCCGCTTTTTTATTGGTGGATTATTCATTGTCCCAATAAGATATTACATGCAGAATATAGATAGACAGATATAACATTTTATTTTGCTTGACAAGACAAGGTCTCCTTTTCAACTATTTAAGACATTTGTTTGTCTTTTTTTTTGCTCGTACCTCAGCTATGTCCCTTGGTTTTTGTCTCGCCTGCATAGCAAAAAGCGAGACATAGGCGCCGCTTTTCCGGTGATGGCGACGGCGGCGGCGGCGGCGTCAACATCAAAAACTTTAGGTTAAGTTTTTGAATTGTTAGTATAATTTTGAAAGTATAAGTTTTTATTCAATGAAACGTACACTAAAGGGTTTCAAGTATCCCAAATCATGAGAGTAGAATTTCAGGTCACTTAGTTAAGGTCAAAGGTCATTTCAGGTCAACAAACTTGGACTCTTTTGTGGCATCAACATCAAGATTTAGAATTTTTAGCATAATTTCAAAAGTGTTTGTTCAAATTCTATGAAACTTGTACACAAGGGTTATCAAGTATCACAAATCTTATGACACGAATTCCAGGTCACAAAGTCAAGGTCAAAGGTCATTTTAGGTCAGTATGTGAGGATTCCATGGGGGGGGGGCCTGCTGATGGGCCACCCTGCCTATGAATAATGTCCCAACCTCAATTTTTCATCATATTGAATTGCGTAATGCAGGCGAGACCGCCGAGAGCGTTTCCCTTGTTTTTTTTTTCTCTCTCTCTCTTTCTCTCTCCCTTCTATTGGAAACGATTTCTTTCATAATTTTATATATTGCATTCTCCAAACTAAACATAATATTAATTCATACTTTTTTTCGAAATAATGTTTGGTTAATAGTCCAAACCACGCTCATTATAAAACAGTTACGGTATCTGACCATGCTTTCTATCATGCAAGTGAATCATTTGAATTGAATTGACTTCAGTGTCATGATGATATAAATTCAATCGATTCACACTTTCAGTCATTTGAATAATTCTGGAATTTTTCTTTGGAACTACTTATTATTTTCTTGTGATGATAGCTATATTCTTCAATTCACTTTAGATAACAATGGTCAAAGTGAAATCTGGTATAATGCAAAGACACAGACATTTTTTTAAAAATATATATATGGGAATAAAGAAATGCGTATCATTTCGACAGGGGTGGCGTGACCGGGGTCAGGTTTTGATACATCATCCCACAATTTTCGAAATTGAGACATGTGCCCTTCCTCTGACAGGAAGTGCCTCCTTCGAAGTGAACAAATGCCCCTCCTACGATAGGAACATTTGCCCTCCTTTCTATCTATGTGTCCCTCTCTGGTTTATAAAAAAACATACCCAAAATAGAAACAACAAGAGAACTATGGAAACTAAACGAAAACTAAACAAAAATACGATAATGCAATACAATAAAGTCATTTCTATAGCGCTCTTTACAAACTAACTGTTGTTTCACAGCACTTTACTTATAAATTATACAAGAATCTATTGTTGGTCACGGTCAAAGAGGAGGGTTTTGAGACATTTTCGGAAGACATCCAGCAAAGGGGATAAACGTCCATCTCTTTTTCTCTCTGTCTCTGTCTGTCTAATAATAATAATTGGATCGCATCGTGGATTTCACTGTGGTGTGAACTGATAAATTGTCTTTGCACAGATCCAAACGCTGAGTATTGAGCATGCTTCCATAATGACTCCACAAAGACTACATTCCATTCTCTCGCTACCACACCTCCAGTCACTCACCTTGAGGTATATCAGACGAGTTGACATAGACGATGGAGAGACACTGGTTTGTATCTTTACTTTTCCAAGATTGAATTCAAAATCCTCTTTTTGCTCCAAGCTCAAAAGGAAGGCGTTCAGAAAAAAAACCTCAAAGAGACAAAATATGAATGATAAATCATTTGCCAAAAGGATAATATATTTTGTTTTGAAATCAAGTTAAAAACGACATACTATGGGCTGTTTAGTAAATCGATGGATGGTTTTATTTATCAAATATATATACATGCACTGTTATAGTTTTTTCATCTTGGGATGAAGTTTAACATTGCACATATTTTTAAAGCTTGTTAAATATCAATTGATAAATGATTGCCATTTGTTATTTACCATGGAGAATCCTGTTGCTTATTTTCTTCATTATCAAATTTGTAAATTGAGTAATGTGAAGCCATTTGATTTTTTTTTTTTTTAGTCTAGCTGAACTAATATCACAATTAAAAAAGATGATAATGAATACTAAAATCCCGTCATCTTCCACCTAAAAGGAAGGACTAACCCTCAAATAATAATGTTGGTGGAAACAGACAAAATAAAGAAACAAAATTAACGAAGGTTTAAGAAAAAGCGGACAAAGAATAAAAACATTAAGAAATGTTAGATGTTGATAATGCTAATGATATACAAAAACTCATATTGTCAATGCGATCATGATGTGTGATGCCATACAGAGAGAAATCCTCTTTTTATATTTTGTATCCAAAATACTGAAAAAAAGTCTCATGATAGACAAACTTCTATTTAAATGGAGGGCAATACACTTTTAGGCCTAATGGAACATAATCTGCTGGATCACTAAAAATGGAAAATCAGAGAGGTATTTTTAATATTTTGGAATAAGAAATTGGTTATAGTTCATCCGGTACGGCATCACATGTGATCGTAATGCCAATAGAAGATTATTAATATAATTTATAATCTCGGCATCCCAAAGTTCAAAGCTTTTGTATTCTTTGTCCATTTTCCCCAAACCTACCCATTTGTTTATTTCTACTTAGGCAACTAACATTGAAATGATGAAAACCCTTGTAAGTTTTATTAGTGTATATTTGTGAAATATTACCATGCATGATATGAACAGTAAAAGTATTATTAAAACAATATTGTGTCAGGATATTCAATATCATTTCTTACATCAGCGTTGGTTTCCATTCATATCATATATAATGAGCCTTTATGCATCGCTGTTTCTTGTAGACTCTTCAAACATCCTCAGTAGATGACCTTTCTGTGAATGGTAAGGATGTGATCAGCCTGTGGAATCTTGGACTGCATACATCATGTCCCCGAGTGAAAAAACTCGAACTGAACTACCAGGACGAGGAGAATGTTTCATCAGGAATTGTCACAATGGCCTGCTCTCCATTCCATCATCTAACTCACCTTCACGTCAAGGGAGCCCCGTTGCTTTCATCATCTACTGTACTGAATGATCCTGTGTCATTTTGTGATGCGGTTAAAACATCATGTCCTCGACTCACCAAGCTGTCTGTTCGCTACATTACACTGAATAACGAGAAGGCAGCCGAGATCATCCAACTCATGAAGACTCATCCACACCTGACAAGCATAAAGTGAGTCTCATTTGATTTACCAGGGTAATGAATGCCACAGTATAATCAAAATCTTACTTGTATTTATTGTGGAACACATTTTGGTTTACCTTTTACTCTGAATTTCTTCTCTTCATTTGCTGCTTTTCTCTCACCCCCTGTTACACCCACAAATGTAATAACGCCCACAAATGTAATAACACTTTACCCACAAATGTAATAACACCCACAAATGTAATAACACTTTACCCACAAATGTAATAATTTCACCCACAAATGTAATAACCACTTTACCCACAAATGTAATAATGACTTTACCCATTGATACCCAGTGATATTTTGTCGAATTTGTTCAAAACTAAAACCCTGTAATAAAGCATGGGTATAGCGCGCAGTCTTCACTCCAGACCCGGTTATTTCAAAAATTTAAAAAATCTTCAAAACTAAGACCCCATAATCCTTTTCCTGTGGAATAACATGAGAATCGAGCGTAGTCTTTCCTCCAGACCCGGTTATTCAAAAGTAAAAAAAAAAAAAAAAAAAAAAAACTTTTAAACTAAGACCCCACCATCTTCCAAACTAAGACCCGGTAATAAAGCATGGGTTTAGAGCGTAGTTTTTCTTCCAGACCCGGATACTTCAAAACTTTTTAAAAATCTTCAAAACTAAGACCCCGTCATCTTATTCATGTGGAAGAACATGAGTATTGAGCGTAGTCTTTCCTCCAGACCCGGTTATTCAAAAGTTTTTTGTTTTTTTTAATTTAAAAAAAAAAAAAAAATTAAACTTAGACCCCTCCATCTTCCAAATTAAGACCCGGTAATAAAGCATGGGATTAGGGCGTAGTCTTTACTTCAGACTCGGTTATTAAAAAAAAAAAATCTTCAAACTAAGACTTCACCATCTCATTCCTGTGGAATAACATGGGTATAGAGCGTAGTCTTTCCTCCAGACCCGGTTATTTCAAAAGAAATAGAAATTTAAACAAATCTTCGAACTATGACCCACGATCTTATTCCTCTTTTTTTTTCATTTAAAAATAAATTACATTATTACATATGTGGATACAGCACGTCACAAATAAATGATTGGTCGGCGGTCACACGAACTGACGAATCAGTCAAAATGGTCCATATATATAACACACAGAGGAGGGGCCGATTCGATGGTTCGTTGACCGTCGACGATTTTGTAATCATGTAAATATTCTAACGCCCACAAATATCCTGGAATTCAATGTTCGTAGAAAAAAAAGTTATCGAATAAGTGACCTTAAATGTATTTAAATATTGACGCCGATTGTTTTATGCATGTGATTATGAAATATATTAGATAGCTTAGACAGATACCGAGATGTGATTGGTCCAGAGCTCGTCACGTGATATCAATTGCGAGGATCCAAATTGTTATATTTTCCTGGCCGGTCACTTTTCGGTGTTATATTAACCAGCTGGTGAAATAAATATATTTTTAATCAATGCATGTCGCCCTCTTGAGGGCTGTATGTCACCAATTACACACATTACACCATTATCGAGGGTCATTTTTTTTTTAATTTTTTTGTTTTCTTTTCTTGAACTGTCTCAACAGATTATTTTCTGTAATTTTGATTGTCCCCGAAAAAAATTAAAATTTCGGGAAAAAAAAAAATGACCATGTTTTCCCTCAGCGCTGCGCGCTTCGGGAAAATATAACCACTTGGGAAATATAACTCCCTTCAGGTCCAAAGAATGTTTTATAAAATGGCTCTAGTATTTTAAGCATCGTGATTGGTCAATACGCGTCACATGCCATTGACAAATTTTTGATGCAAGCACGATTTTGCAGAAATGAGTGCAGAAAAAGCGCAGCAAAAAGTTATATTGCACGGTGCGTACGCGTGACCATGGAGATCCAGTGCGCGCGCGTACGTGTAGTACGCGCTCCCTCGGGTGCATTGCAATTATTGTAGGCTACGCGTAGCTAATATTGTACGCTCCACTATGATCCCCAGCGCAACGTACGCGTAGCTTAATTAGCTCTAGCTAGCTAGCTAGAGCGGGGTATTATTAAAAAGCAAATTTTTATTTTACTTTTGCCTTGGATTTAGGCCTGTTTTGACTTTCGGATTTTATAATGAAGCCAGGAATTTCAGCTGTCTGATGTAGACTCGTCTCTAGACCCACTGACACTGTATGGATTTTATTTTTAATCAAGGCAATGAATCCCATTGACTTTTTGGTAAGCCTGCAAGGTCTAGATTTAGTCTAGAACCAACATTACTCTAGATCTAGATCGAACTCTCGTAGACTCTAACTTAAGATCTAAAGTTTCGTTTGTAGCTATTTGTGTCGCTATTTTATAAAACAAATAACGCACTTGACCCTGTTGTGCGAATAAACGTAAATGCAGTGTACGCTCGGTTTCTTCAGATGGTTCGCACTGTCAACTCGCCGCAAGCGGCTCGTTGCACAGAGCGGCACCAATCTAAAGAAACCTCGCGCGTACTGCATTCACCGCTATTGCACTCTGGACCGTGCGTTATTTGTATAATATTACACCCCCTGCCAGTCAATAACTGTATAATATGTACACTATTAGTGACATTGAAACGTTGGATTGCGATGTTATATTTTCATGAGTACGTGAATGAATTACCTTTCTTCATGTGATGAACGTATCAATTACTTATACTGAAGACTACCAATTGGTACGCGGTACACGGTGTGAATTCATGAGAACGAAATTTATTCAAAGGCAAATACAAACAAAACACATTTATATTACAGTTTTTCCTACTTCTGAAATACTCAAGCAGCTATAAGAACAAGTCTGAAATGATAATCGGTAAACAAGCAAATAACAACGCATACTTTCATATAACAAATCATAAATAGCTGTATAACGAGATCACGCGAAACATATTTGCATGTTTTGAATGAACGATTGCAGAACCCTTTGACTGATAAAATATCTATATACTCTCTCAATCAATGTGAGTAAATTGCAGAGGTTATGGTTTTATAGTGATGCAATGATGGATACATAGATTTTGTAAGATAGAAAGTATTTTATTCCAAACAAATGAAGAGGTTGTTTCATTAATATACAGACGGTAACAGAACCAAAATAATTATTATGTATAAACAAGTGGAGTAACTCACATGTCTTTTACAAGCAAACAAGGTTATAATTTGGGCAATATTGAACCTGATAACATCACCTGAACTTCATATAAAACGCAAACAACCTAACACGTGACAATTCTTCTAAGCTAGGAAAAACAAGAGAACAAGATGCCGAAATACTAAATGTACCTGGCTTTCTGTAACTTAGTATTCGTCCATATAAAACTACCGGGTCTTAATTTGGAAGATGGAGGGGTCTTACCGGTAGTTTAATTTTTTTTTTTTTTTTTATTTTTTTTTTTAAACTTTTGAATAACCGGGTCTGGAGGAAAGACTACGCTCAATACTCATGAATCAACATGAGACAGGTCATTGTCCAAACTGTGAGCACCAAAAAGAAACAGTTAAACATTTTTTATGTAAGTGCCCACTCTTTCTTATAGAGAGAGCCATGCTTATAAGAGAATCTGGAATAGAAAACGAAGAATTAATCCCAATACTCCTGAAATCAACAGATATTAATCACCAGCAGGCTCTAGTTAACTTCGTAGTTAGAACTAAAAGGGTACACCTGTACCCCTACTAACCACCTTGCACCGCACATAATTATTTGAGCCCAATATGTTTCGCTTTTTATAGTGAGTAATACATGTACATGAAGAAGAAGAGTGAGAAAGAAGGAAAAAAAAATAAAAAAATTAGAAGATAGAACTGTCTATATTAACGTTTAAAATCTTCATGTATCATGATCTATTTTTTATTGGTTTTCGGACAAAATTTTGAAGAAACGCGGTGGAGACGACTAGACATATTGGTGGACGTCGGAGGGCCTAGGCTCAGCATTAGGCTGAGTTGAAAAGCTTGTCACAACGTACCGTGTCCGAGTTGGTCCTTGGGCGTCCTATATAGCCGATAAGCCTTCTGCTCGCCAGCCACTGAATTCTTCAACATTAAATAAAAGTTTAGCTTTTAAAAATCCAATTTATCCAAATCTATATATCAAAAAAAGTAAATCTAATTTTAAAGGAATAAAAATCCTAAGAGAAGAGGCGTAAATATTCACTTCTGAATGAAAAACGCCTATAAACTAAAACAACAACAACAACAGTTCTTCCACATGAATAAGATGACGGGGTCTTAGTTTTGAAGATTTTTAAAAAGTTTTGAAATAACCGGGTCTGGAAGAAAAACTACGCTCTAAACCCATGCTTTATTACCGGGTCTTAGTTTGGAAGATGGTGGGGTCTTAGTTTAAAAGTTTTTTTTTTTTTTTTTTTTTTTTTTTAACTTTTGAATAACCGGGTCTGGAGGTAAGACTACGCTCGATTCTCATGTTATTCCACAGGAAAAGGATTATGGGGTCTTAGTTTTGAAGATTTTTTAAATTTTTGAAATAACCGGGTCTGAAGTAAAGACTGCGCGCTATACCCATGCTTTATTACAGGGTTTTAGTTTTGAACAAATTCGACAAAATATCACTTCAAATTTATTACATTTGTGGGTAAAGTCATTATTACATTTGTGGGTGATTCAAAATTATTACATTTGTGGGTAAAGTGGTTACTAGTATTACATTTGTGGGTGAAATTATTACATTTGTGGGTAAAGTGTTATTACATTTGTGGGTAAAGTGTTATTACATTTGTGGGCGTTATTACATTTGTGGGTGTAACACCCCCCCCCCCTGCTCTTTCTATGTCCCTCTCGTTTAATTATTTTCCTTTCTCTTTACTAAGTTCTCTTTTGATTCCTTCCTCCCACTTTTTTACCTGCATTTCCTCTCTTCTACTCTCTTTATCATCGCCTCTTTCGCTATCATACAACGACTCTTTGTAAAAGAGATTGTTTGAAGTTTGTTACTGCACGTTACAAACCTGTAAGCATATGTTTATGCCGTACACTTACACGATATTGATGCAGATGAGATATACCTGATTATGTTTGATCTAAAGAGGAAAACTAGCGTTGATTTAACCCAGTTGGTTCTTGATATCAAAAGGAAGTTGAATTGGCAAAATACTCTACAACAAGCAACCTATTGTCATTGTCACTGAATTTGATTTAATGATTTAATGATTTATTCATATCAATACGATTTTCTTATTATAAATGTAAATCAATACTTTATCTTATTCATCATGATGTATCCTACATACACAATGTTGATACCATGGTTATTTGCAGTCATGCAATATAAAAACGGAGCAATATTATGCAAGGTTGGATGTGTAATTGTCATCTATTCTCACACCACATAGCATACATCTCTGATTGCTTTTTAAGAGAGTATCGTACGTCAGGTTTGTTCAAAAGATCATGTATTGAGCCCCCGAAATGTACTGTTTTATTACTATAGGTTGAATATGTGTGCTACCGACGAGGATCTGGATCCACTGGTTTCTGAGGTGAACAGTGAAGGCAAGGTGACTGTCATCGTGAAGCATGGTCCGGTAAGATATAACACTAGATTACATGGCCATCCTCCGATTGATTCTTCTCCCTTTTTCTGGCATTCCATCGATTCAAAGTAGACTACTTTTTTAATTACCGGTATCCATATTTAACTCTGCCCAATTGGTACCCAAGAATAAACAATGCACATAATATAAGCTGTCTTTTATGTGTTAATTCTGGTTGATTAAATGATCACGTCTAGCAATAGATTTGTTCTTGATCTGTGTAATGATATATGAAAACTGAAATATAACAAACATAGAGAAAAAGACTCTTCACAACTATATGACATTTTTTAGTGAAAATGTACTTTTCCTTCACGCGCATGATATATAAGGCAAAAACGCTCATTGTACTTTGTCTTCTTTAAAAAAAGTGATATGACCTTAATTTCTCATGAAAAGATTGAAATTTTCTCCTATCATATATATATATAGGTCTAATTGAAGAAATGTTTCAAATTATCATGTAGCATGCATCTTAGCAAAACTAAACTCCACTCAGCAACGTGACAAAAGTTAGATAGGTAAAACATGCTTCTTACAATAATCCATGAGTTCTATTTTTTTTCTAGAACATGTTAAAGGTTCTATGTCCCATTTGCAGGCCAAAAAAATGAAAAAGTTAAATTCCAACTGCATTTGAAAGATAATACTAATTTAGAACTTCCCTAAAAAAAAGTGGGGCTTGAAAATGTCTTCAAGTGGGAAAATAACGACTATGAGTTGTCAAATCGACTTTAGGGCTATAGAGCCCAAAAGTAATAATTTTCAGACAATTGTACTGAATGGTCATACATTTTATGCTGCGCAAAGATTCAATCAGTTTAATCTTGGCCATCACAAGAAGTGGGTTATTGATGTATACAAATGCTCATGTACCCTTTACAACTCTTTTCATGTATGTTATTACCAAAGAAGAAAAAAAAGCCAGTCAGTCACTCAATAATGTCTGACAGTGAAGTCTAGCAAGTAAACGGGTTTCCTTGCATAATTTGAATATGAGGACACTGCTAACGTTTAAATTTCACAGATAGGACATACATGACATATCCATAATTCCTGCAAAGTTCTACAGCATTTGAGGTTGGCTGCAAAAGGGACATAGTACCTTTAAAGATGAATAATGTTGTTTGTGACCTGCATTTTTGTATAATATGAACCTGTATATTCTCACTTCTGTAATTAAAAACAACAAATAACATTTCATGAAGAAATAATGTCATTAAGATGGGTGAAAGCGTGTGTAGGCCTGTCTGTGTGTTTTCTTCCTCTGCCTGCTACCTTGGTCATGATAGTAACATCATGATATCAATTGATCTTCCCTGCCTGAAAGGTAATGCATGTAGTACCTTTCTGGGAAAAATACCTCACTAATATGTCTACAAATACTCTAGAATTATTAGGGTCTATATGTTATCAATTTAAATCTAATTCTAGTATTACTAAATGATATCCTAGCATTTGATCATTATCAATTTCTCTCCAATTTGAATATACATGTATGATTGAATCCATTAGGCCTAAAATAAACAAAATTGTATTGCCCTTACTGGCCTTTAGGTGCCAGCACCTGGGTTCGGTCAGTCGTTTTTCGCTTTTTTTGTTGCTTTTTTCCTCTTTGGGCTGATATTTCTCAGTTTTGAATGCTTTAATACATGTGTTTCAGCAACATCATTCCATTCATATCTTTTCACCTCGTAATAAACCATGGTTTACAATTAATGTTGTCTTGAGAGAACACTCTGTGCTTCTCAGCTGACAAAGTTGGTTTTCGACTACCTGTAAAACTTGGTAGCAATGTGAAGATTGTTGACAAATTTTACAGGTAGTCCCGGGCACAAAGTGGTCTCTTTACTAACCAAAGAAGGGACCAAAACTGACACAGAAAAAAAAGCCAGACAGTTTTGCATGCAAGAGGTTCATATCATAGCCCATAATATTACAAATGTTTGTACTTAAACTGGCCCACTTCATAGAATATGCTCTTCATTCCCGTTTCAGTTCTGGGGGTTGTTCCCAGTGTACATTTTCTTGAGTCTGAAATGAGTCAAATCTGACAAGAAATTTAAACAATTCAAATACATGAATGTTTGAATTCATTGCATTGTATATACACGTACACGAGGCCGGGGTCTACTTGCTTATGCTAGCAGGGTTTCGAAACTAGGGCAGAAAACGAGTGAGAATTGTGGAATAATTTGATGATTTTATGCATTTATAACTTTAAATTGTATATCCCATTTAAACAAACAAAATACATATTTTGTTATTCATTAAACATTTTTTTCTAAAAAAAACGGTAAAAAAAAAATGTAATAAAAAAGCCTTACCTTTTAGTTTCTGACTGAAGGTTAAATGAAATCAAACAAAACATCTCTATAAAAACGATTTTGAATAATCTATTCGTTAACACAAATATATGAAATCTGACAAATAAAAATTACAATCTCCGGACCGGAAGCTTTATTTTATTAATTAAATTCACAATATTATAGAAATTACAATTGCCAAATTTAACAGCAAATCATCCATTGTTTCTTTGAATGGTACTTTTTATATTCTTTTTATTTACACCTAGTTTTTATATCTTGTATTCTTATATAGTGATGCTGAATGGGAAGATAACGCTTGGGTGATATGTGGTTGCACCATCAAGCAACAACGTCAAGTAACAACATATCAACGTTTTGTACACATTGGAAGCTAGCTGACCCTCATCAGACCACGTGATGGCAGCAGACTACTACGGCCTTGAAAATGAAGCCTGTCGAATGTGGATGTAACCAGGCTACCCGAATAACTAATTACTAGTATACTAATTGAAGGATCATTAGAGTTAAAATGTATGGAATACTGTATCTTAAGGCCTGTCTGCACTAGTTTGACCAGGAGGGATTAGACCTCCCAGCATGGCCACTGACAGGTGGTTACCTCATCATATTAGCTCTCAATTAACGTAAGAAAAAGGGGACCATGCATGGGGGGCGAATGGTCACTAATTAGGCATTGTTTGCTATATAGAGGGCGCAAGTAGCTAGTGCAGTGGGGCTTTAAGCAATTATTGATTATACCCTGTCTTGATACTTTTAATGCATAACTTTATAATAATGGTTGAAGCATATGGAGCTCCAAGGTAAGCAAAGGCCTGACGCCTTGTGTGCCCTCACCATTCAATATAATAAAAAAAGAGGCTTCCTGGTGAAGATGGATTATTATGTTAAAGCCTGTCTACACTTGTTTAGCCAGGAGGGATTAGACCTCCCTGAAAGGTCATTGACAGGTGGTTATCTCATCAAATCAGCTCTCAATTAACGTAAGAAAAAGGGCATCATGGAGGACCAACAGGCACCGATTAGGCAGGGTTTGCTATATAGAGGGTGCAAGTAGCTATAAGTAGTGTAGTGGGGCTTTAAATCAATCTATGCAATACAATCTGCAGCATACAATATACAGCCTTACAACCAACAAGCTTTGTTTTAAATTAGGCTCCTTCATGTCCTCATTTCCAATTTTACTGAAGTCCTTAATTTACAAGTAACTAAAAAGTGATTTGATATACTTTATGAACTTCCGTGTATTCAAATACGTCTGTACAGCAAGTATCATTACATTTCTTGTAAATAAAGCTGAATATGTGTAACCTGAAAAGGAAATATGAAAAGAACCGAACTGAACTGAAGTGAATTTGAACAAATCCAAACTCTCTGTCGTTTGTTTAATAACAACTCCAACTGGTTTGAGTCTTCTCATATTGGCTATACTGTAATGATGATTATAATATATAGCATTGCACAATCATAACAAGGTCATCAGGAATCTAATCTGTAAGGTTCTGTTGAGATATCCTTCATCACGGTGATACATGTATTCTGTAAGAATTCAAAGGAGCTTTCCGGTATACCAGGATTTATTTCTCTACGGGTAAAGTAATATGTATTGACTTTTTTCTGTTTAACCAACAATACATCAATTATCAAGAAATATTGTTGAAAATACAGAGTGTAGATTGTATACTTGATCTAGACAAGCTTTAGTCCTTTTTCTGTCGTATCCAATAAATTCTTGCTTTTGAGACTGAACATATTTTTCGAACTGTAATCGTTGTCACGAAGAAAATATTTCATTTTTTGTACATGATGTTTATGAACATTATATAATATCTATGCATAATATAATAAATGTGTGTAAATATAGCCCAATTCATATATTGTCTATTGTTATGCCTACGCTACTTCGCCGCTTTGGTTGTTAAAACGCTATATGGCGGAGGCATCATTTTTTACTGCACGCAGTCGAAGATCCATCTAGTTTTTAATCAAATTCTTCATTTTTTTCCTGCTCAGTCAAATGGAAACGGAGCATCCATACACGTGGGATTTGTGTTGAAATTAAGCATTGAAAATGTATTCCCATATGTTGAACTACATGGCATGTATGGCCAATACATCATTTAAATGTTGTTACAAGGGTGTAATAGCCTGAGAGTCTGTCTTCTGTCATGAACATACTAAGTTTGACGGGGGGGGGGGGAATGTTGTAAACTTTGATTTTGTTTTGTGGAGTATGTATACATACCTGCCAACCTCTCACAGCAAAAATTAGTCATCTCTCAAGCCAAAATTAGGAATACAATCTAGTTTGTATACTTTACACACAGAATATTCCAGAAAAAGAGAGGAATCTAGGGTTCAAAACAATAGCTTGAAGACCAAAAAATAGGATCCATTCCTTCACAATAGGATTGGTTGGTATCTATGTGTATAGAGTGACAGAATAACAGTTTGTCTACTCTGTGTACTCTTACACATCCATTCAAACCATATAACCATATGAACTATACATGTTGTGCTATTATTGTTATTATTTATATCACTCTTAAGTATTTTGAAATCATACCATTTCCCAGAACGGATATATCCAACTCATCATGACCCTCTCTTTCATATAATCTAGTCTAGTTTGTGACATGTATGCATGTAACATTTATTGATGTAGTAACAAAGCAGAATTAGTCAGCATGATCTTGTCATAATCATGATCAGGGACCCGTTTCACAAAGCCTTCTTTCAATGACAAATGACAAAAATCAGTGACAAATCTGTTGATGACCAATCAGAAGCAAGGATTTTACTAGCTTATAACAAAAACCGTCATTTGTCACTGATGACAAGTTTTGTGAAACGCCCCCCCCCCCCCTGATCTTGCTCATTTTGTGGCATGAATGCAAAGGTCAGTTCTGTAGAAAGGGAGAGTCTACCTTATCTCGTTTTAATATTCTTGTATTCAACTCATTATGGTCAGATCTTGTTCATTCTGTGACATGAATGCGAAGGTCAGTGCTGTAGGAAGGGAGAGTCTACCTTATCTCGTTTTAATATTCTTGTATTCAACTCATCATGGCCAGATTTGTGGCCTCCGGCTGTCAAAATCATTGATGTAGCAAGAGAGAAGAATTAGTCATTTTTATCTCGCTGTAATAATATTCTTGTATTAAACTAATTCATCAAGATCAAATGGTGTATACCTACAATCTAGACTTCTTTTGAGACATGCATACAACGGTGATTGTAGTAAGACAGAGAGTAATACAGAGAGGAGTAAGACAGGGGGTAGTAAGACAGAGAGAAATCTTCATTAAATAGTTTTGAAAATGGCGTTTGATGTAACACTTCTCTCGATTCTTACAGGATTATTGTCGTTTTGTTCAGTATCATAAGAATGTGTGCCTATTTCCCATCACAATGATGCAATGTAAGTTATGTTTATATTTTGTCTGTGATCAGTAAATCTGAATAGGATATGGACCCATGTGATATCTAATACATTGTCAAAGGTTTATTCTTATCTACCATAACAATTTCTTTCAAGTTTTATTTCAAACATCCATTGCTCCTGTACAGTGTTTTAACCATTTCATCTTATCAATTTATACTCTATTATAAGTTTCTTTACATTTATGTCTATATTGTCATGATCGTTTCCATTATTACCCGAGTTGTATAAATGATTTGCCAGTTTGTGTGCAGTACACCTAAATATGGGAAAGAGAAGTGGAATCTTGCAATGTGCGTTACGTTATATTCTCTTTGTTCGAGATGTATTTATTTAAAGCATTGTTGTTCTTGTCTTGATAAAATCTGGAATCATCTAAAAGCAAAGTGTGAATTCCTCTTTTTGTTATATTTCCAATGTTCATCGATTTGCAGGACTGCTGTAACGCGTTATTGATATCTGGAATGTATTGACTATGTAAATATATATATATATTAGATAGCTTAGACAGATACCGAGATGTGATTGGTCCAGAGCTCGTCACATGTAAAATGTTCTCAGCTGAGGAATCACATTGCATTCATTCACGTCTGTCCACAAACGTTTTCTATATCTTAATGTATTTTGCAAATATATAAGAATGTATATTTTTGTATGTGAATAAAGTGTATACACCCATCTTGCAATGTGTGTTACGTTATATTCTCTTTGTTCAAGCTGTATTTAAAGCGAGGGAGGATGGGATGAAAATAGATGAGAAACAATAAGAAGAAGGGAGAGAGAAAGCCAGAGAGGAAGAGATATAACACAGAAGATAAAGATTAAGGAAGGTATAAAGAGAAAAGTGATAGTTGAGAGATGAAAATAGAAGAGAAAGAAGAAGAAGAAACACAGAGAGAGGAGGAGAATGGTATGAAAATAGAGGATAAAGAAGAAGGGAGAGAGAAAGCCTGAGGGGGAAAAGAGATGAAATGGAAGATAGTTGAGAGATGAAAATAGAAGAGAGGGGGGGGGGGGCTAGAATAGAATATGACATACCAGACGAGATACAATAGACATGTTCAAACAAAAAGAACACACCTGTGCTCAAAACGATGAAGAATGTTGTTGACTTCCCACAGTTATAGTTAGGATGATTTATAACAAATGGCTTTTGGAATATAGTAAACTTTGAAGTCTTGTGCCGAGAAGCAGTGGCAGTGCTTCTTATCATGGACCACAGGAAATACCATAATTTCGCTCTATCTTACAGTTTCAGCGTACTCCAAAATTGATGTCTTCTTTATTGGTTGCAAAATTCCCTCGCATAATAACAACGCCCCCCTATACATGTATAGCATAAATATTAGTCTTGTATATGAACAAATGTGCACAGGCAAAGGCTGATTGTGTGCATGCGAAAAACAAAGTTTATTTTTTAAAGAAGGGGCGTCGACCCAGGTCGGGTCTTGAAGAAAACTGCCAACATTGCATGCTAAGGAGGGCGGGGAATGAGGAAGGGGGGGGGGGTGGGGCTTTGTAATTATGTTCATTATTTAAGAGCACCAGTGGTTTGAATCCATGATATTTGGCAATTTGCTGTTTCATACAATTAACGTCAATTATTGTGGAGTTA
>JAVYIG010008081.1:0-93563 GCA_035222895.1 Strongylocentrotus droebachiensis
ATTGCAGAAGCGGTAGCGATGTCGGTAAAATACCCTGCCTTTACATTTTAAAACTAATTATCATACCTTTCTGTGATCGTTGTTCCCCGCGTTGTGCATGTCCTAATGAAAGTGGGCAGCCTTTTTACATGACCGCATCCATTATCAGCTTACCAGATTAATGCAAAATTGCAGTTATCCCCGATTTTTACGCGTCATTTAATAGGCTCAGGGCTGTGAAGATGTATAGGTTAAGACCCCGTCCTATATTTTACGCGTATAATATATGGGGGGGGGGGGGGGGGGGAGGTTGAGGCTCAACTGCGATGCATTTCCAAGTGCTATTTGTACATTGCTAATGCAAAAACATTAACAATGTCGGGGGAAAAAAGAAGAAAAAAGTAATTAGATATATGATAAATAAATGAATAAATAAACAAATATATGGATATTGGATTAATAGATAAAAACATAAATGAATGAATATATAAACAAATAAATAAAGGTTCAATTATATAAAGATAATTGAATGAATGAATAAAAAGATTGAGATAGACAGATCGCTTGCAAAATCCGCCTCACTAAAATGTTAGATTCATACCTTTTCAAAAACAGTCACTATCCAAGATGTCAACATTCCTTTTATAAATGGAGCTTTAACTGTTGCTGCGTTTTATTTCATTTATAGCTAGGGAACCAATAACAAATCAATGATAATGATTCCACTTTGGTGATTCAATTATATCATGAAATAGGGTAAATAACGCTAATCTGCCATTTGAACTTGGTAGTTTAGTATTGAGAAAATCATAGCTTTATAGTCATGAGTATATGGGTGGCGTTGAAACAGATTTTACAATATTAAGAATACACAATTAATTTGAATGAAGAATTCGGGTCACCAAATATTACTCTAAATACTGTTAAAGTGAAATCTTAACCTACATTATTGTAGCTTCAGAACAAACAGAATAATGACAATTTTAATTTCGTACATGTTAGATTTATTACTGACAATACTCATGACATTATGCCTATCCATCTTCCCCTCCGAATTATAAACGCAACTGTTCCTTTCTCGCATAATATTTGAATACTCTGCATGCATTGCCATAGAAACAAGAATTGTCTTTTTCTCTAGTTTCATCGATACGCTGTAATATTGCATGATATATTATCATAACAGCATGCTATTATGTGGACAATCGTATCACAAATCTTTTTATAAGTTTTCGCTGAATCGACCATATCTGTTTTTCAAATTGTAGCAATCCGTTTGTGTAAATGAATTCAAGTTTCATGTTTTTGTTTCTTTCTTTCTTCCTCCCTCTCTTTTTGTTATGTCTTCCTCTATTTTCTATTTTCCGTCCAAAAAAGTCGGAGGGCTGTGATCATCCGCTTTTCCCATTGCCCCTATAGCTCCTCCCCTCTTCTCCTTCTCTTTCTTTCGCCACTTTAATTGAGCAAGAACGAGCCCGCAAATATAACCCTCATGCACAATAGCTTAGCCATTGAATATGAATTATACAGGGAAAAATAGAGGTAGAGGAAGAAGAAGAAGAAGAATAATTACAAGTATAATTAAACGACTGGATAACCCATATTCAGCTTTGCCAGCTAGCTAGGGATAAGATAAGATGTTATTCGTCTTTCTTTCAAATGACATACAGAGCATAACATTGGATCATAACACATTTACAATGTAAAATAACAAATTATGGCAATGATAAAAACAAAGTTAACTAAAAGAAAGACGAGGAGACCCTGGTAAAAGCAGGTCTTCCCGGCGCGGATCCGGGGGGGGGGGGGGGCGAGAGGGCCTTGACCCCCCAACCGCCAACACAAAATGAAGAAAGAGAGAGAGCTTCGACGTTTCATTAAATTATTAGAAAAAGAAGACGATTCATTGTACAGACTGTAGATCATTGTCTGAATTTTCAAAAATATTTCTTTGTCCGATAAAAAGTCACAGTTCGAAGGGGAAACAATTGCTGGCCGACCGACATAAAAAAAATCCGACCGACTTCAACCCCACCCCCCCCCCCTTTAGCGACGCCCCCTGAATTTAGAGTGGCCTGAGCGGGTAGGCACAGGGCGTGTTTCTAAACTTACAGAGACACTTCGATGAAGACACCCTTATTTCATGATTGCGTGTGTTGAACTGCCCTGGGCTTTACAACTTTAAACCTTCAGGATTTATTTTGCATATATAGGTATTTACATGTTCATTTATATAATAAAAGGAAATAATGAATATTCAAATATCATAGGTAGCAAATAAAGGATGACTAACAGAGGAATGAAAACAAACAGATAGGAGAGGATGATCAAGCATAATGATGTGCACCAATCTATAAATGTGAATTACGAAGTAGCCTTTTCACACTACAGCGCTACAATAAAAAAGCATTTGTAGCCTTACTTTTAAGCAGTTGAAGAAATTAATAAAAGTAGGCCTACTTGAAGAAATCGTTGAATTGTAAGATATTCAGTTTATTTTTATTAAGTAAGACAAAGTACTAGGTATTAAAATAACACACATTTATCACCTTTGGAAAAAATAATACCCCAGGAACGTAAAAAACAACTTTTTTATTGTCACACATGCCTATAATCGGACATATTTAAATACTGAAATGTGGCACCACCCAAAAAATATAATTCTGAGATCCTCCTTTGTCTTTAATTTGTACCTGGAAAAAAAAATCTTTGTTCCTCGTCTATGTCATCGCGGCGAAAAATTTCAGACTTTTCTTCTTTTGAGGAGCACATGCAGCCTCAGACAAATGTGCCAAAGAAGTTTTGTCTTCTTGTGTTCCTGGAAACAAAGTTTGGGCAATAGTTTTCAAGTCCAGTTTATCTGTACGAGATTTAAATATGTGTAATATTAAGCTTTGGTTGAGCTTTCTTTGGGTCATTGTACTTACAGGGGCGTCGCTAGACCTTTTTCAGTGGGGGGGGGGGGGGGGGTGTAGAGGCCAACAATTACCGACAAAATTAAATGTCCAATATCTACAAATTCAACCCTATAAACCTGGGGACGAAGGCTAAATTGCTTTTCCTATGGACTATCTATAGTACTTGCATATGCGCAAAATGGTCATTTTCCTCGACGACATAAATATACGAATTGTTTCTTCAATTTAGTCAGCATCATAGCTATATATTTTAATGCAGGCGCGGAGCTAGGATCTTATTTTAGGGAGGGGCGGTAGTGAGCAAGAGAATCACTTAAAAGCGCGCTCATTAGTGGGGTGTGGGTGATGGGCCTCCCGCGCGAAGCGCGGAAGCTTAGACGTTTCCTTAAATTATTAGGAAAAGAAGACGATTGATTGTACCGTTTTCGACTGGTAATCCTTGGCTGTATGAAGTCCCCCCCCCCCCCCTCCCGCGCGAAGCGCGAAAGCTTTGACGTTTCAATAAATTATTATAAAAAAGAAGACGATTTGCTGTACCGTTCTCGACTGTTTATCCTTTTCTGAATTCAGTTCCCCCCTCCCGCGCAAAGCGCGGAAGCTTTGACGTTTCATTAAATTATGAGAAAAAGCAGACGATTCGGTGTACTGTTCTCGACTCTTAATCCTTGTCTGAATTCAGTTTCTCCCCCTCCCGCGCGAAGCGCGGAAGCTTTGACGTTTCATTAAATTATGAGAAAAAGCAGACGAGTCGGTGTACTGTTCTCGACTCTTAATCCTTATCTGAATGAAGCTTCCCCCTCCCGCGCGAAGCGCGGAAGTTTTGACGTTTCATTAAATTATTAGAGAAGAGACGATTGGTCGTACCGTTTTCAACATTAATAAGCCCTATTCATCTGAATTCAGTTTCCCCCTCTCGCGCGAAGCGCGAAAGCTTTGACGTTTCCTCATATTATTAGAGAAAGAACACGATTCGTTGTACCATTTTGACTCTAAATAAGCCCTATTAATTTTGTCTGTATTCAATTTCCCCCTCTCACGCGAAGCGCGGAAGCTTTGACGTTTCCTTAAATTATTAGAGAAAGAACACGATTCGTTGCACCGTTTTCGACTCTAAATAAGTCCTATCAATTTTGTCTGAATTCAGTTTCCCCCTCTCGCGCAAAGCGCGGAAGCTTTGACGTTTCCTTAAATTATTAGAGAAAGAACACGATTCGTTGCACCGTTTTCGACTCTAAATAAGTCCTATCAATTTTGTCTGAATTCAGTTTCCCCCTCTCGCGCAAAGCGCGGAAGCTTTGACGTTTCCTTAAATTATTAGAGAAAGAACACGATTCGTTGTACCGTTTTCGACTCTAAATAAGCCCTATTAATTTTGTGTGAATTCAGTTTCCCCCCTCTCGCGCGAAGCGCGGAAGCTTGGACGTTTCCTGAAATTATTAGAGAAAGAAGACGATTCGTCGTACCGTTTTCGACTCGTCTAAATGAAGATTTCCCCTTCCGCGCGAAGCGCGGAATATTTGGCGTTTCATCACAACATAGAGAAAGGAAGACGATTCCTCGTACCGTTTTTGAATCTTATTAAGCCCTATTCATCTGAATTCAGTTCCCCCCCTCTCGCGCGAAGCGCGAAAGCTTTGACGTTTCCTTAAATTATTAGAGAAAGAACACGATTCGTTATACCGTCCTCGACTCTAAATAAGCCCTATTAATTTTGTGTGAATTCAGTTTCCACCCTCTCGCGCGAAGCGCGGAAGCTTTGACGTTTCCTTAAATTATTAGAGAAAGAAGACGAGTCGTCGTACCGTTCTCGACTCGTCTAAATGAAGTTTTCCCCTACCGCGCGAAGCGCGGTATTTTTGGCGTTTCATCACAATATAGAGAAAGGAAGACGATTCCTCGTACCGTTTTCGAATCTTATTAAGCCCCATTCATCTTAATTCAGTTTCCCCCTCTCGCGCGAAACGCGAAAGCTTTGACGTTTCCTCAAATTATTAGAGAAAAAACACGATTCGTTGTACCGTTTTCGACTCTAAATAAGCCCTATAAATTTTGTCTGAATTCAGTTTCCCCCTCTCGCGCGAAGCGCGGAAGCTTGGACGTTTCCTGAAATTATTAGAGAAAGAAGACAACTTGTTTCATGTTTTCGACTCGTCTAAATGCAGTTTCCCCTTCCGCGCGAAGCGCGGAATTTTTGGCGTTTCATCACAAAGAAAGGAAGACGATTCGTCGTACCGTTGTTGACTCTTAAACCTTGTTTGAATTTAGTTTCCCCGAAAAGTATTGTAGTTGTAGTCACTCTCGAAGTCGTCACAGTGGATAAGAAGTCACAGTTCGTAGGGAAAAAAACTTGTCGGCCGACCGACAATATATACATCTCACCGACTTCAAACTTCTGCATTGATATAGTACACGAGGATCGAGCAAGAATACCGACACAGCTGACCCGACACAGCAACATATTTACCCGTGTCTTTCTTGCTCCCTCGACGACACGACTCCACCCAACAACCCCCTTCTCTCTTTTACTCCCACTCCTCCTCTCTCAGACTCTTACCTCCCCTCTCTCTCCTCTCTTTCATCCCCCGTTTCTTTTGTTTCCCTTTCACTCTTTTTTCTTCTTTTTTCCTTTTCTTTCCTTTTCTTTCTTTTCCTTTCTTTCCTCTCCTCCCTCTTTTTCTTTTTTTCTCTTTCTTTCTTCTCTTTTCTTTCCTTTCTTTTCCTTTCTTTCCTTTCTTTTCCATTCTTTCTTTTCTTTTCCTTTTTTTTCTTCTTTTCTTTCCCTTTCCCTCTCTTTTTTCCCCATCTTTTTTTCCCTCCCTATTTTCCCCTCCCCCTTTTCTCTTTTTTCCCGACGGCAGCGCAATTTTACCGACAATATCCTGACAGGTGGGGGGGTGTCGCACCCCCCCACACCCCCCCCCCTTTGGCGACGCCCCTGTGTACTTATCAGATAAGTTTTTATCCGTTGCAAGACAGAGAATGTTCTCTCGCAAGTTGCCGTTGTAACCGGGATGGTAAGGTAAATGAGAAGAAGGATGTGCACCTCTGAGAATGATCTCTTATGGATTGGACTGTTGTTGAATATCTCACAGATTGTTTTAATGTATTTGATAGGTTTCCTTTAATCGTCACACACGTCTTGGAGGCTTATTGGCTGCCGAGTTAATGCTACAAAGTCAATATCTCTGGCATACACTTCCCTCAACTCATCAGCACGAAAAAAATATTGGGGAGGGGGGGGGGGGGGGCTCATGATAACCGAGCCCGGCCAAGATATTGGGGGGGGGGAGGCTCAATGATATCCGAGCCCCTCAAAAATATCGGGGGGCTCCGTGATGTTATCCGAGCCCCACAAAAATATCGGGGGCTCTGTGATGTTATCCAAGCCCACCAAAAACAATTGGGGGGGGGGGGCTGATGATATCTGAGCCCCACCAACATATGGGGGGGGGGGGGGGCTCAAAGATATCTGGGCCCCACCAAAATATAGGGGGGGTGCTCAATGATATCAGAGTCCCGCCAAAATATTTGGGGGTTTCAATGATATCCGAGATCCACCAAATATATTTTTTTGGGTCAATGATATGCGAGATCCGATGTCTGAGCTCGATGGGGGGCTCAATGATATATATAAGCCCCGCCAAAAATATTGGGGGGGGGGGTTCAGTGATATCTGAGCCCCCCCCCCCCCCCCAAGCCCCCTCCCCGGTTCCTAAGCCTATGTACAGGTCAATGAAGTCTTCTTTTTTAAACTTAAATGGATAGGGTAACTTTGTCTCAGGTTCTGAAACAAAATCCTGGAATGATAGTTAGGGCTAGTTCTGACCGGAAAACGACCCAAATATTGGAGTATGGCTAGCTGCCCCAGGGCCTTGTCCTATATACGGATCAGGGAAAAAATACTTTAACAAATTCGGGGGCTACTTTTATGACTTTCAGGGGCTCTTTTTGGCATTTCGGGGGCTAATTCACCCCGAGCACCCGTGTATTTTTTCCCCTGATACGGATAAGTGAGTGCCCTGATGGGTCCACTTCTAACTCGTGTTTTTAGCCCTTCTTTCTTTACTTTTTCCTTTCTTTTCTTTTTCTTTCCTTTCCTTTCTTTTTTTTCAAAGAGGGGGGTGGGGGGGGGGGGGGGTTCGTCGCCCCCCCCCGTATATCCGCGCCTGAGTGACACCCACATAAACTCACCTTATTTATTACCGAACAAAAAAAATGAAGAAAGAGCCCCGAAACCATAGGTGTAAGTATTCAGCCAGTTGCTACTCCCCCCCCCCACCAAAATAAACTTTAAAAGTGATTTTGTTTGTTCTAATATGATACCAGTGATTTACAGATGTTGCTGAAATGGCATAATTTTCTGGGATTTTTCCTCACTTTTTAGTAAATTATACTTTTTATGCGTTTGTTGGAGAATGACAAATATCAAAATTTACAGTGAGGCAAGAAATGTGCTTATTTACTATATAGAGGCCTACATGTCAGGTCCCGCGGAACGGCGGGCTTGGGGGCTCAAACCGCCCCCCACACTTTTGAAAAAGTTTATTAAAGAGAATTAAATAGAAAGAAATAGAAAAGAAAGTATGCCCATGTGACCGTAATTAAATGCCAATACCCCTGAGCTTCCGGGGGCTCTGCCCCCTGGACCCCACCTTGGGCCCTAAGGCTGGCCCCTGGATGCTCATCTGACCTTAATTTTAATGCCTAAAACCCCTGCGCTTCCGGGGGCTCCGCCCCTTGGACCATACGCCAATTAGTGACCTGCCAGTGTCATGAATAAGGTATTAAAATATGCTTATCTGACCGTAACTAAATGCCCCTACCCCCTGAGCATCCGCCAATTTGTGCTACGCTCTACCTTATCTTAATTATTCTAACCTCCCCCACTCACTTTCAACCCCATTATTAATCACTTTTATTTCCCATTTAACTCCTTCATTAAACCTCGAAACGCCCCCAAATACTTTGGGTGGGGCCTGGATCACGAGTATATACTAGTAGTGAGTTGGTTGAAGTACGAAGCCACGTACAAAAGTATAATCGATTACAACAGTTGTGGGGCCAATATCACGATTATGCCTTCATAGAATAAAGGTTTTAAAGAAAATATTCACTCCTACTCTCAAAAGGACTGGCCCATTTGCTTTAAAAAAATTGTAGAGAGTTATTATTATGTAATTTCTAGACAAAATGTCAACCACATGATTTACAATGAGTCTAAATACATTGATTTGCCGAGTTGCTTCCTTTTATCAAATATACACGTAAAACAATGTGAGGACAAACTGGGCGGATAGCAATCCGTGCGAGCAGAAAACCCGCATATTATGTCTGACGGACAAACGAAACTGGTAGGACAAACGGCGCGGTCACACCGGTCTTTCCGTTAAATTTCATTCATATCTTTCTATCAAAACTGCGTTTATATATATGAATTTCTGTTTTGGCCGGAAATGTCTTCCAACTTGCCATCCAACAAGCTGAGTTTAAAACAAAAACATTCATGGTTCAGTGGCAAAGCAATGGCCTCGTAAATAATATACCATTATACATCCGAAGATTTAGATAATAAAACCTAATTTAGCAATTTTCTAAATAATTTTTAACGCATGCTATACAAAATAGGTAAATGAGGTACGTGGAATTCCTAAAATAAATGACGTAATAGAAGCCTACTTATATATGCCACCTACTGTAAAATTAAACCAAAAACATAAGATTGTAAATTTTTACTTTGTTATTACATAGTATCTAAAAGTCGCTCCTCACTGCAATTATGTTTTTGGTGAACGAAGAGAAAATATCTATTAGGCCTACTGTAAAATCTTTATTTGTCTAATCTCATTATAAATAAGATTTTTTTTTTCTTGTCATTCCAAGTTAGTAAACTTTTCTTCCAAATTGCTAATATTTCATTAAAACCTACTCGTAAATCTTTATACTTGTCACATTTCATAATTATATGGAATTCATCTCCTACAAGATTCATATTGCAGTCTTCACAGAATCGTAGATTCGGGGGCGTTTTTCTGATCTTCTCGTTTCTATGGGTACGTGAATAAATGCAAGGTTTAGAATATTATATTAACTATCATAGTAGATAAAGTTCAATAACTTCCATGGGTATTTCAAACACTGTCAAATTAATCTTGGAACAATGCCTTTCGATATAATGCCACCAATAGAGAATGCGTTGGACCTGCCGAAGTATCAAACAGGAAAAGTTTCCAAACTTTTGTATGCGCGCATCTTTGCCATTGATGACGTTAGCGCGCGTTACAGCATGAAATGCGCATGCGCACTTCACTGGTAACTACCAACGTATTATTATTAAGTGCGTTATACTTCACTTTCTAGTTATCTCTTTTGTGCTAACTAGCTATTTGCTTTTGTCTAGCAATTATCGGAAGTTTCTTCGGAATTGTTTCGGATCGCTTGCAATTATGGGTTCGTCGAAATCCAAAGTTGTGCCTGTGCTATCCGAGGATGAAATCGAAAAGAAAAGCAGCTGTTCTACTGAGGCCAATGGGACCAGCTGCTGGGCGGGAATCAAGAACCTCTTCTCGAGGAACACAACGGTAAGACAAATGTTTAAGATTCACTCACCTCTCCTCTTTTTAGTTCAACTTGTCAGTGGGCTTTTTCGTTGTCATACTTTTGATGTAACGCCCTAAGTCTATGTTTTGCTTTTCCTTCATTATATTACTGGTTATATCCTCCTTCAAATACTTCAGAGTAGCTTCTTATTCTTATTTATTTTTATTTTTTTTGCTTTATAATACTGGTCAATATTGAACACTTGCGAAAAAAAGCCAGTTCGTTTATCAACAAATATTTGATGGCAGGTGGTCACACCAGCACTCCCTGTAATAAGAGTCCCAAATATGCCTATCAAACTGGTTCGCTGCTGCTCAGATGATGTTTAGTATCACTTAGGGTCTATCTAATTGTTTTAATTAAGTAAATAAACAGTTCTCACACATTTACATAAGAAATATGTGGAGCGCAAACATTTTTTGAATGAAAATGGTTAACAAATAGATACTAGTGTTTCGTCTTACAAAACACATTCTGAGCAATAAGGTGTATTTTTATTTTTTACCCTAAATTAATCAGTCTGTATACCCAGACGTTGTGTGTCCGTGCAGGTTGTGTATTCTGGATTCATAACTTCAATTTGAAAATGTTTACAAGCAATATATCATACATTATCTAAGAAGTTACGTTAGGCAATATTATAAAGGACAGATTCATGATGCTTATAGCTAGTGCCATATGATGAAAGAGAAAGAGAGAAGGCAACAAAAATCATTCGTAGATGGATATTTCTAAACATAGCCAGGGGCGGATCCAGGAATTTCTTCCCGAGGTGGGGGGGGGGGGGGCACACAGGGGGGCCCACGGGGGGTAAGAGGACATTTTGGGCGAATTTGTGCCCCCCCCCCCCTGGATCTGCCATTGATGGCAGCTGCACAACATTTTGCTCATCCTGTTTTGCACAAAGTAGGGTTAGGGTTAGCGTTACGTTGGTGGCTATTTTTTTTTTAAAAACATGCCTATACGAGCAGGGGCGGCGATTTATTTTCATGACCGGGGGGACGAAATGCGAGGGACGAGGGAGATGTGGCGTAATGAGCAAAAACTTTTTTTTTTTTTGGGGGGGGGGGGGGGGCCGGGGAGAACAAAAAATCCGCACCACCACCACTATTACACGTTACGCAGGCCCTGGGAACGTTTTTCAAAGTGGGGGGGGGGGGGGGGGAGGGGGCTTAAGTATTTACGATCAGGTAGAGCAAAGCAAAGGAAAGTGGAGTGTAAATTGGCGCGGGGTCCAGGGCCAACGCCCCATGAAGCTCATGAACTTTAGGCATTTAAGGAATTTGTTAAGGGGGGGGGGGCATATTCCTAATATTCCTAATATGTACCGATGCATGGCCCTATATTGTAATGTAATGTACATGTATAAAATATAGTTATGAAAAAAAAAATGTATAGTGCTCTTTTATCTTTTATTCAAGGTTTTTTTTGTCTGGGGGGAGGGAGGCTTAGGGGTAATTACATTAATTTTCTATATGTTAACTCTACAGCTGTCCATTTTAGGAATGCTTTCAGAGAAACGGTATTAGACCTGCAAGCTATGCTTTATTGCACTATTATATCTAAGCTGCACTATTGGGCAGCCTGGGTGTTGCGGTACCCCCCCCCCCCCCTTTGATAACAAAAAATCATGAGCCGCATCCAACATCCGGGTGCATCAAAAAAACCTATTATCATACAAATTGCATTTCAGGTGGTTCCTTTGGGACCGGAGAAAAGCGACGATGATGATCTTGTGCAGATTTCCAACACTGCTCAAGTCTCTCCAACAACAATCATCGTCGCCGTCGAGCCTGAGGAGCTTCGTCGCCACGCCTCTAAGCCTGTTCTCCGTGAGCTGATTGGTCAGAAGATTAAGCCAATCAACAGCCAGGAAGTAAAATCAAGACCTTTGATTGGCCAGAAGGGCAAGCGGCCAGTTAAGAGGGTTCGTCCATCAACCTCTTACCCAGCTGACCGTAGGGTATCTTCAGGGTACTTCCTCTACTACCGTAAGTACGATTTTCGTCTTATTTTTCATTGGAAATAAAATAAATTTTATTTGGTTGTTAAAAGTAATTAGTACCTTATCTGAATCAAGGCCGTTAGAGTATTGCGGGTTTCATTTGTATTTGATGGGTACATATTTTACATTTAGCTATGTTGTTTAAACAAACATTTCTAATGTCCAAGATGATGGAGAAGAAGCGAAAGTTAATAGAACCATGAAAAATAGCGTCAGGCCGATATAAATATGATAGTGAAAGCCAAGATTGAGAAATTAGACACAGCGATGATTTCGAACAGTAAAGGATTCTCACATTTTTCAGAGTACATTATAATATTATTTTATACATATTCAGTAAAATGGTTTCATTTAATAACACGTTATACTGCTTGACTCGTGACAGATCGATTCGTCAACGATGACAGCGAGAACGAGTCATGTGACGAAGAGTCATCGGACGACGATGAGTACATGGACGATGCCGACATCGAATCTGATGTCGACGAGATCGATGACAGGATCAGAGTCCACAGATTCACCCACAGAGCCGCTTGCAAGGCTAAAGGTATGCCGTTTTAGAAGAGCAAATTTTATCATTGATCATGTATTTGTTTATCCATTCATTCATATTCATATTTATTTCATTTCCAACAGAAAGGTAAACAAAGATATTACATTTTTTTCCCATACATAATTCATTTTTCCAAGAAACTATACAAATAAACTTTGCACATAATAAAATTATTACAAGAATTTCTTAATTTCTGAGGAAATGGGGGGGGGGGGGGGGATCCACTAAAAAGCAGTACTTGTAGGTTGTGGATCCATTCATTCATGTATTCAATTAATTATTTTTCATTTATACATTTCATTCATTCATTCAAAGATCATGCAGTCATTTATTTTTATTTACCATCCCAAATAAAGTCAACCGTGGCAAGGGCGGTGAGACAAAGAAGGCCAAAGGTACTGCTGATGTGAGCAATGAGACACCCTCTGTGATTGGTCAGAAGATGGACACGATGGTCGACATGAACGATGACGTCATCAAGCAGACAGGTCAGATACGTGTATATCAAACAAATATATTTTCTTTAAATTTATTTCAAGATAATTGTACAAACTGCAAAAAGAAGGAATCAATCTCTAGGATCGGGAAATATGGCAAACACTTATGTTATTTTGTATAGTTCAAGTCTTTGACTTCTATCCCTTTTTTCCATCTCAGTTCGATGCCCCTACTTAGTCAACCTAGGGGGGGGGGGGGGAGGTGTTTCACACAGATCCTAAGTCGACTTTAAAAATATGGAGAGCCATTTGAAGCCTTTAAACAAATATATTCAAAGCGAAAATTCAAGTATTTTAGACTTTTTATTAATTCCACATCGAATCAAGAAAATTAAATCTCCTTGATAATAAAAAGTATGAATCATTTGAATCAACATTTTATGCCTTTTTAAATAACTAAACTTTTTAAATGCTAATGGTTTTCCATGATTGTTAAGTCCAACTTAGAGGTAAGTCCAACTGAGAGATAACTTCGACTTAGGATCTTTGTGAAACACCCCCCCCCCCCCCCCTGGAAATAACTTTTTGCCACTTCAGTAACGCCCTATTCCAATGTTTAGCTATAAGTCATATGAATTCAGCCTTGTACCCATAATAATACTTTTGTAAAGGCTTTGGACAGTTGATGGTATAGCTTTTTCTACGAAACGGGTATTTTTTTACCAGCATTTTGCATTTCATTCCCATTACACAATGCTTGAACAACTCTATTAACATTATGGTTTACTGTCACATGACACTAATTTACCGTCATTAAAATCCATCATTTTTATTTGCGCGCTTCAATGAATTCTGTGGGTGCATTGAGAAAACGAAACGAGGCTAATAGTGATGAACATACATGGGAGGGGGGGTCTTCACTCCTGAAGACGGACAGTCAACCTGTCCGAAACGTCGAGTCTACTCTCCTGCTCCTACTCTGCAATTCTACTCGCCTACTCAACTCTCCAACTCAATCCAGTCTTCTACTCAAACCTCTCATCCTGCCCAAACTTTCTGGGTTACAGTCCTTTTCAGGACTAAACTCACTTCCGAAAGATACTCTTCCTTCTAACCTCCACTTTCTCGCCTTTCATCTCACCTCTATTCTCTATCTACTTTCCTCAGTCCCTCGAGGACTTTACACATGGTGTACCGTAAACCTCTTCCGTGATTATACAAGGGATTGTATTTTATCTGTTACGAGATAATATAGTTCAGTGGCGTACGCAGGATTTTTTCAAGGGGGGGGGGGGGGGGGGGAGGGGGGTAAGAGGACACTTTTTTTTTTTTTTTTTTTTGGTCTCGAAATTTGAAAATTTGAGGGGGGGGTTTACAAAAGACATACACAAAACAAACACATAACAAAAACTCAAGGGGAGGGGGGGGGGTTTAACCCCAAAACCCCCCTCCCCCTCCTTATGCGCCTGATATATTAGGGAGACGTGTTTTTTAACATGTCAAATCTATTATTATGGCTGTAAGATTGTGTCCGCTAAATACACTACATGATTACGATTTTACTTGTAAAATGTCTCAAATTTCCCAAATTCTTTATGATTTGGCGGCTTGAAAATGCTAAGTACCCAAATTAATTATATAAGATTATAACTTGATTAAACAAAATTTCAATTTTTTTCCAAACCATTTCTATATCATAATTGCTTTGAAATGTTAGGTTTGCCAAATCAATTCTATTTGATTATACCAATATTGAAAAGAAATGTTAGTTTATTATAGCTTAAAATTGTTTTAAAGTTTGCCAATTTAATGCTGTTTGATTATGTTTTTAAAATGTGAAGTGAACAAAAAACGATTACGGCTTTCGAACTTGTCATTGAATACGATTTTCTATACAGAGGAGGGTAGCAGCGTCAATCTCTCCTGCGGCTCATTAGCTAATGACGTCACCAGTGACGACGGAGCATCATCAGAGATCGACGACCTTTTCGTCGATGGGAATGACTTCCTGTTCATGGTCTCGCTGTCCTGGATCACCCACGTCAACATCAGCGTCGCCTTCGCTCTCCTTTGGGCCTTCGTCGACATCGACAGGAAGGTGGGAAATGTGATGGACGAGAAGGTCGAAGTCGACCGTAAGGAGACTGGAGATCATACTCCCTCAGGTTTGTTCGAAATCACGAAGTATTATATAATCAATATGTAAACACATATGTGGGAAAAAAAACGCAAACCGGAGTGATCTAATTGTATTTGTTTGTAAATGTTTGAAATCATAAGTCGGGAAATATAATGAAAGGATGGAGGAAGGAATACAATTAATATACCGACAAAATGGATATATGAATTAGTTACTGATAAAAAGCAGTTTCAATTTGTTTAAGTTATGATAGGTAAGTCCAATGAAATAACAAAACATGGTTTACTAAAATAATATGTTGTAACAAGTTTTTCCACATACATAAGTATTATAGAATCAATATGTGACAGTATGTAAACAAAGGTATACCGGAATGATCTAATTTAATTTGGTTGTAAAAAGTAATTAGTATCTTACTTAGGTGTTATGTCCTAGAGATTATTCATTGTCATATTTGTCTAGTGTTACACAATAATGGATAAATGTACATGTTTATCTATAACAAAGGGTGCATGCATCAACTTGTCAATTATTGGATCACGTTTTTGAAGTTTAGAATTGAATAATAATAACGACTCGTTGCATTACAGTTGATGAAGAGAAAATTAAACCTCTCATATATTCTTGCAATCAGTGTCCTATTAAAAATCTCACTTTGAACCTTTATTATAATACCGTAATCAGGCCACCCAGCGGATGACGAATACCCGCCTGACTTCGAGACGGACTCCGAGACTGACATCGACCAGCCCTCGACCTCATACAAGCGAGACAAGCACGCCACCTACGACTTCATTGTCAGGAGTGAGTTGATGAAATAATCAAGGTTTATATTGAACTTGAATTTATTCTGCAAGTACATATTACAAAAGGGTAGCACAAATACAAAGTCTCACGAAAACATTATCATCGATAAATAAAAGACTCAGTCACTGAACCATTAGTCCATCCACTAACTAAGCAACCAAATAATCAATCAAATATTCATTTGATTTTACACTCTCAACTAATATGAGCAACCAACCAATCAAACAAAAGACAGACACACTAAATCATGCTCAATTGGTCCATCTACCAATCAATCACCTTCTAATCTAACACTCTGGTTTTCTTTGCAGAGCGCTTCATGGATGTGTCTAGCGATGAGTACATCTGGTAGACACTGGGGCTAGGACTGGAGAACGTAGGGAGGAAGGAGGATGAGAGCTTATAAATAAAGATTATACAGCTCTTATCACGAAGCTGGAAGACGCTCTAATGACTGAGGAGACTTTAATTATGGTTAGCGTGTTTTTTTCCTTCCTGCTTTTCTCTATCTCCAGTTACTTTGATATACATAGGCGCCGGAAGTGGGGGGGGGGGGGGGGGGCAGAGGGGGAAGTTGCCCCCCCCCCCAGTCAAAAATGTGGGAGGGGGGCAAAACGCATTTTTGCCCCCCCAAAAAAAACGCACCATCAAAGTGAAAAAAAAGGCATTAAAGGAGTAAAGATGGTTTGTATTTTTTAACCCCAAAGAACATAACAATAATAAAAACCTGAATTAAATCACCTATACAATTCCATTCAAAGAAAAGGAAAGTTAACATGAACTAAATTTCATAAACATTGCCATGCCACCTATATTTATCAATGGAGGTTTTTATAATAGCGATACACGCATATCGTGGACATAATATTGTGAGAGAATGGGAAAGCGTGTCTGTTTTTTGTTATAGGGGTGAGAAGACATGAGCCCCTGAACGCTGGCATGGAATGAAATGGCATGATTTTCCGGTATTCTTTCTCAATTGTTGTGTAAGTCATTCCTTTATATGCGTTTGATGGAAAA
This sequence comes from Strongylocentrotus droebachiensis, assembly GCA_035222895.1. NCBI lineage: Eukaryota > Metazoa > Echinodermata > Echinoidea > Camarodonta > Strongylocentrotidae > Strongylocentrotus > Strongylocentrotus droebachiensis. Next base: position 16,457 of record JAVYIG010008081.1, read on the forward strand.
TTTGAAATTCCTAAATTTACAGCCGGGCGAAAAATATGCTTATTTAGAAGCCTTCATGTCATCCCTCACTTTTTGAAAAAGTATGTTACAGAGAAAAAGAAAGAAAGAGAGAGAGAAAAAAATAAATGACCTGCCAATGTTCAAATGAGGTATCAAAATATGCTCATCTGACCGTAATTAAATGCCTAAAACCCCAGAGCTTATGGGGGCTCCGCCCCCGGACCACACCAATGGCCCTAAAGCAGGCCCCCTGGATGCTCATCTGACCGTAATTAAATACCTAAAACCCCTGAGTTTCTGGGGGCTCTGCCCCTTGGACCCCACCAAGGGCCCTATATAAGGCGGCCCCTGGATACTCATCTGACCGTAATTAAACACCTAAAACCCCTGAGCTTCCGGGAGCTCTGCCCCCTGGACCCCACCAAGGGCCCTAAGGCGGGACCCTGGATGCTCATCCGACCGTAATTAAATACTTCAAACCCCTGAACTTCTGGGGGCTCTGCCCCTTGGACCACATCAATGGCCTTAAAGAGGGTCCTGGATGCTCATCTAACCGTAATTAAATACCTAAAACCCCTGAGCTTCCGGGGGCTCCGCCCCCTGAACCCTACCAATGGCCCTAACGCGGCCCCCTGGATACTCATCTGACCGTAATTAAACACCTAAAACCCCTGAGCTTCCGGGGGCTCTGCCCCCTGGACCCCACCAAGGGCCCTAAGGCGGGCCCCTGGATGCTCATCTGACCGTAATTAAATACTTCAAACCCCTGAGCTTCTGGGGGCTCTGCCCCCTGGACCACATCAATGGCCTTAAAGAGGGCCCCTGGATGCTCATCTAACCGTAATTAAATACCTAAAACACCGGAGCTTCCGGGGGCTCCGCCCCCTAAACCCCACCAATGGCCCTAACGCGGGCCCCTGGATGCTCATATGACCGTAGTTAAATATCTATAAACCTCTAAGTTTCCGGGGGCTCTGCCGCCAGGACCACATCAATGGCCTTAAAGAGGGCCCCTGGATGCTTATCTAACTGTAATTAAATACCTAAAACCCCTGAGCTTCCGGGGGCTTCGCCCCCTGGAATCCCCGCCAATTAGTGACCTGCCAGTGTCACAAATAAGGTAGCTAAATATACTTATCTGACCGTTCCTGACCGCTTGGTAACCAATCATGTTCAGTATGACCAGGGTATGACCCCCTTACAAACATTTTTGCTCATTACGCCACTGCCCCGAAATTTGAGCCCCCTGGAACGTTTGCCCCCCCAATCCAAAACTGCTTCCGGCGCGCCTGTTGATATATAATTATGGTCATGTTATCATGTTTACTGTTGTGCCTATGATTAAAAATATAAATGATACAAAATGGCCCAAAAGAAATATATGATATTTAAAGTCTTTAAAGTCGTAACTAGATCAATCTTTCGGTCAGTCAAATATTCAAGCCATAAGGTATTTCACCAATCAAACAATTCATCAATCATTCAGCCTGTCATGCCGTCAATAAACTAAATATACACTCGATCAGTCAATTAATATTAACTAACCTACCATTCAATGGATCAGTCGACCAGTCAATCAATCCATCCATCAACTAATCAATCAATCATTCAATCTTGTGTTTCAATCAATTCCTGTTCTGCTTTCTTCTTCTACAGATAGCATTGATGTGCATATATCTCGTGTTGAGACTAGTAGACCCCAGCCATGCAGGGCCCGGGATAGGACGGATGAAGATAAGAGCCGTGAAGATCATACAGCTCTCATCAAGGAGCTACTCTGTTGATATGACACAAAGACCACTTATCATTCTGTGGTGAGCATTTTTAATTTTCCTCAAGCACTTTGGTATATCTTGTGATGTTGTGTGAAATGTAAGCGGGGCTAAATAATTAGAAATAGTTAAGATAAAAAATTCTCGTATTCGCAAATTTTGTGGAAGAAAATCCTTGGTTTTAGTGTTATCCATAAAGGAAAGCTGAATACATAATAGTAAACTCATAATATTATACAGTAGGAGTTTAGTAACGAAAATGAAACATGCATGCATTTTCAAACCATTAAAAAAAGGCCTTCTTTTCTCTTTCTTTCTCACTCAGATGCATGTAGCAGAATTAGAGTGCAGCACATCCTTGCACATCGCCAACTTTTGAATAGATAGAGATTAGTACTGCCTCAAACCTGCCTAAGCCCTGAAACCAGCTTCAGAAGACATCCTCAGGAGATAGAAATTGGAACTGCAGCACGGCAGGATCAATGACCAAGTCATGATCATAACCTGCCTAAGCCCTGAAACCAGCTTCAGAAGACATCAAAAGACAGAGATTGGAACTGCAGCAAGGCAGGATAAATGACCAAGTCATGATTATAACCTGCCTAAGCCCTGAAACCAGCTTCAGAAGACAGCATCAGGAGACAGAGATTGGAACTGCAGCAAAGAAGGATAAATGACCAAGTCATTAGTATAACCTGCCTAAGCCCTGAAACCAGCTTTAGAAGACAGCTTCAAGAGACAGAGATTGGAACTGCAGCAAAGCAGGATAAATTACCAAGTCATGATTATAACCTGCCTTAGCCCTGAAACCAGCTTCAGAAGACAGCATCAGGAGACAGAGATTGGAACTGCAGCAAAGCAGGATAAATGACCAAGTCATGATCATAACCTGCCTAAGTCCTGAAACCAGCTTTAGAAGACAGCTTCAAGAGACATAGATTGGAACTGCAGCAAGGCAGGAGAAATTACCAAGTCATGATTATAACCTGCCTAAGCCCTGAAACCAACTTCAGAAGACAGCATCAGGAGACAGAGATTGGAACTGCAGCAAAGCAGGATAAATGACCAAGTCATGATTATAACTTGCCTAAGCCCTGAAACCAGCTTCAGAAGACAGCATCAGGAGACAGAGATTGGAACTGCAGCAAGGCAGGATAAATGACCAAGTCATGATTATAACCTGCCTAAGCCCTGAAACCAGCTTCAGAAGACAGCATCAGGAGACAGAGATGGGAACTGCAGCAAAGAAGGATAAATGACCAAGTCATTAGTATAACCTGCCTAAGCCCTGAAACCAGCTTCAGAAGACAGCATCAGGAGACAGAGATTGGAACTGCAGCAAAGCAGGATAAATGACCAAGTCATGATCATAACTTGCCTAAGCCCTGAAACCAGCTTTAGAAGACAGCTTCAAGAGACATAGATTGGAACTGCAGCAAGGCAGGAGAAATTACCAAGTCATGATTATAACCTGCCTAAGCCCTGAAACCAACTTCAGAAGACAGCATCAGGAGACAGAGATTGGAACTGCAGCAAAGCAGGATAAATGACCAAGTCATGATTATAACTTGCCTAAGCCCTGAAACCAGCTTCAGAAGACAGCATCAGGAGACAGAGATTGGAACTGCAGCTAAGCAGGATAAATGACCAAGTCATGATCATAACCTGCCTAAGCCCTGAAACTAGCTTCAGAAGACAGCATCAGGAGACATAGATTGGAACTGCAGCAAGGCGGGATAAATGACCAAGTCATGATTATAACCTGCCGAAGCCCTGAAACCAGCTTCAGAAGACAGCATCAGGAGACAGAGATTGGAACTGCAGCAAGGCAGGAGAAATGACCAAGTCGTGATTATAACCTGCCTAAGCCCTGAAACCAGCTTCAGAAGACAGCATCAGGAGACAGAGATTGGAACTGCAGCAAGGCAGGAGAAATGACCAAGTCGTGAGTATAACCTGCCTAAGCCCTGAAACCAGCTTCAGAAGACAGCATCAGGAGACAGAAATTGGAACTGCAGCAAAGCAGGATTAATGACCAAGTCATGATTATAACCTGCCGAAGCCCTGAAACCAGCTTCAGAAGACAGCATATCAGGAGACAAAGATTGGAACTGCAGCAAAGCAGGATAAATGACCAAGTCATGATCATAACCTGCCTAAGCCCTGAAACCAGCTTCAGAAGACAGCATCAGGAGACAGAGATTGGAACTGCAGCAAGGCAGGTGAAATGACCAAGTCATGATTATAACCTGCCTAAGCCCTGAAACCAGCTTCAGAAGACAGCATCAGGAGACAGAGATTGGAACTGCAGCAAGGCAGGTGAAATGACCAAGTCATGATCATAACCTGCCTAAGCCCTGAAACAAGCTTCAGAAGACAGCAACAGGAGACAGAGATTGGAACTGCAGCAAAGCAGGATAAATGACCAAGTCATGATCATAACCTGCCTAAGCCCTGAAACAAGCTTCAGAAGACAGCAACAGGAGACAGAGATTGGAACTGCAGCAAAGCAGGATAAATGACCAAGTCATGATCATAACCTGCCTAAGCCCTGAAACCAGCTTCAGAAGACATCATCAAAAGACAGAGATTGGAACTGCAGCAAGGCAGGATAAATGACCAAGTCATGATTATAAACTGCCTAAGCCCTGAAACCTGCTTGAGAAGACACAGGTGGAAGACAGCATCAGGAGACAGAGATTGGTACTGCAGCAAAGCAGGATATGACACAAAGACCACTTATCATTCTGTGGTGAGCATATTGTCCTCAAGCACTTTGGTATATCGTGTGATGTTGTATAGTGAAATGTAAGCGGGGCTAAATAATTAGATATATTTAAGATGAACATTTCTCGTATTCGCAAATTTTGTGGAAGAGAATCCTTTGATTTAGTGTTATCCATATAGGAAAGCTGAATACATAATAGTAAACGTAGGATTTTAGTAACGAAAATGAAACATGCATGCATTTTCAAACCATTAAAAAAAGGCCTTCTTTTCTCTTTCTTTCTCACTCAGATGCATGTAGCGGAATTAGAGAGCAACAAATCCTTGCACATCGCCAACTTTTGAATAGATAGAGATTAGAACTGTCTTCAACAACTCAAATTCTTCAGAGCAAATCAAACTCGAGCTCATGAAACGAATGAATCTCAAAAGAAATGCAAAATCTGTCCACTGCAGAGAATTTCTTAGAGTGACTACTACCAAACCTCGATGTAAAAAGGAAAACAAACAGATATTCAGCAACAGGATTTTTTTTAAAGAAAGCTCATCATGTAGGACATGTATTTTGAACAGTCGATCAACCAACAACCTGACCAAGATACGACGAGAATACTGAGAACAGTCCAGGGCTGATTGGTCACAATCCAATGAAGTTCACACGACGTCATTGTTCATTGAATGATTTTGAGGGGGGAGCAAAACGACTACGCCTATGGCATTCTCGTCTGAATTCAAGATGGAGAAAAAGATGGAGTGACTCAGTGACATCATTGCAAGGTGTCAAAGGTCAGATGAAAGACGGGCCAGCAGAGGTTCTACATTGAGTGACGGGAAGACGTTCGGCATCCGCAGTAAAAAGAATGATGGAAGGAAGTTGAATACACCACTTATATTGATTTATGAATTATGATTCGAATTTCGATGAACTGCTTTGGACTACAAAATAATCATAGCTCTTGAAATAAATGATGCAAATGAAAATTAATCAGAAAAGGTCTTTGGGATGAGATTTGTATCTTCTCTTTCTGTATAGCGTTGGTATGTTCTCAGAGAAAATGGGGAGAACGATAATAAAGTACTATCATAGAGAAAGTTAGAGAGAGACACACAGAGAGAGAGAGAGAAAGAGAGGGAGAGAGGGAGAGGGTAAGAGATATATAGAGAGAAAGAGCAATATAGTAGTGGGGAAAGGGAAAAATAAAAGCAGCCTTGTCCTTATTTTGCCAAAAGATAAGTGTGAATAAAATGAAATTTATACCCAAATTAAAGAAAATCGGTCTATGAGCTTTTTGTTTATCAAGGTATCTTCTTCCAGGTCAGAGGTTGATTGCAATATTTGTCCATACATCTCTGTTATCTGCCATTCTACTACACTCTTGCAGTTTCGTTATTCTCCAGGTCTTCTCCTCCCTGTTGGTTCTCGCCTTCCCTCTCGGTTTAGTGCCTTCTTCTTTCTCTTCCAATAAATATTTCAAGAAATGCATGAGTTGTAAGGGATGAATACAAAAGTAAGCGAATGCGGATTGAATGTTATCCAAACAACTAAAAAGGCAAAGAACCACCGAATTGAATGACAAATTTCGAAATAGTGTCAACTTAAAAATGTTGAGACTTGACTCAAATACAGTTATATAAAATTCAAGAACAAAATGAATTAAAAGAAAATTTAGACTAGAACCCCGTTTTGTATAGCCTATCCGATATGCGTCGGGCTTTACAAGTATACTAATCGCGTTTATTATGTATATGGAGACTGACATCGGCGCGGGTGACGCCCGCGCCGATGACGCCCGCGCCGATGTCAGTCTCCATAACGCGATCAGTATATTTGCCATAAAGCCCGACGCATATCGGATAGGCTACGTTTTGTATAGTGGAAATTTATTCTAAAATCAATTGCAAACTTAAAACCGCCTTACGGCGACTCCGTGCAAAGTGTCTCATACCACCGTCTTGACATTCATCCCAAAATGTGAATCACTTAATCTGACGATTGACTAATGGTTCTTATTGGTATCACCGACACTGAATGGACATATCAAGATATTGTTTACTCTTCATGAAATGAAGAAAAAAAAAGTCGTACTGGGAAAATTGCAATTAATCGTCACGATCTCTTAGTATATAGGGAGCAGCTTGTTTACCAAATTAATGCTTTATCATAATTTGTATGCTTCATAATTTTGCCTCATGTTCATCCAAGCGTGAACACATACCAAACAAAAATAATACCAAACGATTCGGGATATGTACTCTTTCAAAACATGATAACATTTCGGTCGTAGCTGACTTTAAAAATAAATGACAATTTTCTGAGTGTAAACTTTTTTTTTACTCACACGATATAGTACAACCAGATACAACACCCCCCCCCCCCACACACACACACACACACACACACACACTCCGTAATCGGAGTGATACCATGTGTGTTAATACCAAAATATCCGGTAAAGGGGTACTTTTCACGCACCAAAGTCCGGCTCGTAGTACACAAAAGCCCGTTTTACACACCGGAGTTAGGGGGTGTTTTTCAAAAGGAGGGAACATGCATATGCGTACCCTAAATAACACTGAGTGGGGGGAGGGGGGGGGGGGGGGCGGGGTACAACATTAAACAAAAATTCTTATATCTTTTTTAGTGATACCTTTATTGCCAAGTTGATCTTGTCAATGCTAGTTTGTGCATATACATTGATAAAACATTGTATCGTTAACGATTTATTAATATTTTACTCACAAACCCCGATGGGTTATTGAGTTAATAATAAACTAAACTAAACTAAACTAAACTAATCCGGAGCAAAGACGTTAGGTAAACAAGACATTTCAGTGGAACGTGCTCCCTTTAAAGGAACTATGTCCCATTTGCAGGCTAAACAAATGAAAAGGTTAAATTCCAACAGCATTCGAAAGACAACTAACTAAGAACTTCCCTCAAAACAAAAGGGCTTGAAATGGCTTTTAGTTTTAGTGGGAAAATACCGACCATTAGTTTTCGAATCGACTTAAGTGATTGCAATCATCTAAATATTAGTCTTATTTTCAGTCCCTTTTACCGAATGGTCATACGCTTTATGCTGCGCAAAGATTCAATCAGTTTAATGTTGGCCATTACAAGTAGCGGGTTATTGATGTAGACAAAAGTAATGCTCATGTACCTGTTACAGCTCACTTTATGTATGTTATTACCAAAGAAAAAAGATGCCAGTCAGTCACTCAATAGTGGATGAAGGTAAAGTCCAGAAGGTAAACGGGTTTCCTTGCATAATTGGGGGGTAAGAGGACACTTTTTTTTCTTTTGTTGGTCTCGAAATTTGCAAATTTGACATTTTGCTCCGTAAGGGGTGGGGGTAAGGTCAGTGAGTCAGTAATAAGTAAGTGACACGCTCTCCTTTTCTTTTCTAATAAGTGTTATTTTCCCTTCTGATATAAGTGCTCTCTTTTTCTTACTCCCTAACATGTGCCCTTCATTTCAAGCGCCTACGAGCAACCTTCTTCTCGAATTTCCCCCAAAGCACGCTCGCTATACTAGCTAGATAGTTGATGTTTTTTTGTAACTTTCTTACAAAGGTATTTTCGGTCTTTCATAATGCGATTGTGCTTAAACCCCAATTAGGATTTGTGTCCTCTCTTGACCAGTTTAAGTACTTGCTGAAAACGCACCTTTTTAATTCATGAATGATATTCTGCAGTTGTGAGTCGGTCAATGGAGGTGCACGTCATCTTATTCCTTGTCTGATCGTTGGCTTGATCTAATATGTTTGCTACACGCCTGGCAAAAGGGACCCCATATTATGCAAACTGTAAAATTACGTGCCCCCGCCCCTTTCCCGGTAAAAACACCTTCTTATATTCATCCCCCTTTCTTTCTTTTCCCTTCTCATTATTCTCCCTTTCCCCCATTTCTATCCTCCGTCTTTCCCCCTTTCTGACATTTCCGCGTTTTCCCTCCTCTCTCTTTCCCTTTCTTCATTCCCCTCTCCTTTTTCCCCTCTCCCCTTTACTCTCCTCCCTTCTTTCCTTCTTTTTCTCCTTTTCTCCATTTTTCCTTTTCCCCTTTCCCCCTTTTTATTTTTTAACGGGGGGGGGGGGGCATGTGCCCCCTGTGCCCCATGAATCCGCCACTGATTATTATTATTATTATTTTTTTTGTTATGTTATTTGCTTGCTTGTTTGAATGACATACAATTTCGAGTGAAAATTTACACCATTAACATATCCATGACCACTTTTATATGATTTCTTTTTGTGTTCCTAGATCCCGCAGGAGTTGCTTGAACGTTTAAGAATTGATGTTCGTACACTTAGATTTCCTTTCTGCTATATTGGCCCGAATTCACAAAAGAGGTTTGTCGACAAACCTAGGTTTATGTGCGTTATATGACGCGTTTCGATGCTTTTCAGACCAATGTTCAGACAAACCTTGGTCTGAAACGCGTCGAATCGCGTCATTTGACGCACATAAACCTAACTTTGCCGACAAACCTCCTTTGTGAATTCGGGCCATATAGTTTGATTTTGAATGTTATATTTTGCATAGTCATTTACGCATAATTAACATGTCTTTAAAAGAAACTTTAAGATATAGATTGAGAACAAAATGAAGCAGATATATAGTATTACGATTCTTGAAATTCCTGCCGAATATTGCAGCGATCGCTCATTATATATTAAACTCAATAAAGCGGGGGCGGCAGGTCTGGACCTCCTCCCTCACTCCCGTCAACGCACCCGGTTTTCCTTCCTTTCCCACCTCTCCTTCCTCTTTTCTGGTGCAGTTACAGTTAATACCTGTCTGCTTGGGGACATAATTTTGCATTAGAGTGAATTATATTGTTGTTGTTTCAAGTTTCAAGTTTTATTTCAATTCGAATCCATAAAAAACACATTTTATGAAAGTATCAAATACAGTCATACAGATTATATACAGAGAACACACACAAAATGGAAACATGTTTACAATAATACCGGAATTATACAGTCAATCAATATTTAGAAAAGAGTTTTAAGTTTGTCTAATCTGAAATATTATTTCCGCCTGGCTATATACTGTTTTTCAATTCATTTAACAATGGTGATTAGATGGTGCTGTTTCCTTTTCTCTGGCTCAACTATTGATTCAGTCATTTCAGTGTTTAATTTTTTTCTATTTTATTCTCGATTGGTCGCCATTGACTTTCACAGCTTCCTTACGTTGGTTTTGACTGTTCACTCGATTATGGGCGATAATTTATTTGTCGAACAGTGTGCGAGTATAATAAAGGTTAACTGTGCGGTGTGCGTGTGCGTGTGTGTGTTTGTTTGTTTGTTTGAGAGAGAGAGAGAGAGAGAGAGAGAGAGAGAGAGAGAGAGAGAGAGAGAGAGAGAGGCGAACATGAAATAATATAAATACAGTATAAACATGCCTTTATATAATAATTAAAACAAGAAACATACAATTTGCTCTTTACATCACCCTGGCAAAATTAGTTATGACTCATTAGCTAGCCTATAATGAGCGATATATCTGTGGCTTTTATCAAACTAAAAGCCATCAGAGCGTGCAGATCGATGATCTTCTTTCCTCAATATACTTATGTAAACTAATTTTGTTTTCAATCTTGAAAACAACTTTTTCCTCTCTCGTATATATTTCTTACAGTTCATTTGCAAAAAAATAATTTGCATTTTGCCCATTCTTATTTGATTCATCTTTTCTACAAAATCCAGATAAGTTGACACGTCTCAATACATTTTGAAACAGGAATCTTCCTTGCTCTATTGTTTCCCACTGATTTCTGTTTAAAATGACGCATGTAATTATTTTATTAAAATCTATTCCGTGGCACAGTTACATCTCTTTACAATTATGTGCTTGTTTAATATATAAAGTGTTGGCTCTTTCGTTTCCTTGTAATTCACAATGCGCAGGTATCCACTCAAACTGTGCGTCCTATACCAAAAGCGCTTATTGTGTCACTTTCTCAATGTTCATGATTTGTAATGTTTTTAATAGCCTGCAGGGCTGACATCGAATCTGATATGAATATTACTACAGATACTAGAAGATATAGTCCTGTATCCATAGATATTGTAAGGCTAGGATGAACCGTGCTGTCATCTACTTATTTCTAATTATGGGATATAAAAAGCTGCACCTGTTACTTGTTAGACCGTCATCAAGTTTGGATCCATTATGTAGGCCCTATACATTTTCAAATACTTGTTCCTTTTTTTTTAAACGTTTTCTAATTAATGCACAATTTAACTGCATTATTGGATACGACTCTTTCTTTTTTACTTGATCATGTAGGCCTACATGAAAGAAACATTTGGTTTCACCAAATTGCCAAGGAGGAGTGCGAGAGTGTAATCGGGGGGGGGGGGGGGTACTCAGATTTGGTTTGGACGGGGGTGTGCCGCCTTCCCTCCCTAGGTTTTGTGTTTCTAAAGAGCACTGGTTACCCTTTAACGCAGTAGGCCTATATGTAAACAAAGAAAGAAGACTGTCTTTGTGCGAATGGCGTGCCCTATGTACATTGTATTATTTTTCTGATCGTGAGTTGGCACTTTTAGCTCCGTATCGAACGTTCGAAGCAATTAGTGCCAACTCACGATCAGAAAAATATTCACTGATATATTCGCATCTGCTCTAGCACTTCATACAAGCACCGAAGCACGTACGTTTATATAGCAGAGCAAACACGCCTACGTCTCCTCCAAAATGTCTCCGAAAGTCGCTGTTGTAAGTAGATCGTGTTTTCATTATCTCATCTCATGTTCTATGAATATACGAAATGTTCCTAAGTCTAAATATGAATAAATGACCTGACCTTTGAAATGAATGAACTCAATGAAGTGATGTTGTGTATTATGGATCCGTGGCCCCTGGGCAGGTCCATCGCACGGTTCTTGGCCGCTACCGCCGGGCCGCGATCGCTCCGTACTGCAACCTTGGACGACTGGGCCGGGCATTGATTGTAACTTTGTCTTTGCCATTATATACAAATAATAAACTTCCTTAGAAACCTTGATTTGATTTGCTTTGCTTTGCTGTTGAGTGATGGGTGACGTGGTAGTTGATATTACCTTCTGATGAGTATCCATATTTTGATCCTTGACTAGACCGAAAGCTTCAGTCTCTATAATCGTCGGTTGTTCCACTGAGACTACGTCTGGCTCCGGAGGTCTAGTGGAGCCAATCCTTGACTTGATCTGATTTTTGGATGAAGAAATGGATCTAGTATTGTATGTAGGGTCTAGTAAATATTACTTTTCAGCTCTGATTTATCCCGATCCCCCTTTTACGTTGAGTCTGTTTGACAGGTGCCCATTTTTCCTTTCTAATAATTGTCCATTCCCCTTCATGTAAATGACCTTTTTTAACCTGTGATAAGCAATCTAGCTTTTACAAATGATAAGTTCTCCTTGCTACTTTTCAGGGGGGAAAATACATGGGGGCTCGTGGCAAATTAGCCCCATAAATGCCAGAAAGAGCCCCCAAAAAAAGTTGTTTGCAAAGAGTTCAATGCCCCAAAAAATAAAGAGTGTTATTTTTATGCAGCAAGCTTGAAAAGTAGCCCCCCTCCCAATGTTTTAAATATTTTTGTCCCTGCTACTTTTGATGTACATTGGCTTTGATAAGTGCCCCTATTTACATATATTTCCAACTTTTACTTACAAATGCTGCCCTTTTGCGGTCATCTAGAGAGATATCTTGTTTCAAGGAATCGGATGAGCTATGTGTAGACCGTAGTATTAAACAGGATCCTTTTTTCTACTTGTCACCAGTCACCACAATTAAAGGTAGTGGAGCCAGAGGGAAGGGGCAGGAGCACAAAAATGCCCCAACTTTCATAAGAATAAAATTTGCCCACTTTATAAATATGATCGTGCTCGTTTGCAAAAGACAAAAAATGAGAAAAATAACTTATACTAGGTCTATCTATGAATAGAATATTGGAAAACAATAGTAAAATTATGAAGAAAAGGTGGTTATACTTGTATTAGTTTTAGCAGCATTGAGTTATGAATATATAAGACTGTTTGATGTGGTGATCATTTTCTTTTCTTGTTGTCTAGATAATGCATAATCCTCTGTCTCTTTTTCTTTTTCTCATAAGTTTCATTTCTTGCATGTTATTCTTGGATGTTTATCTTCAAAATTTTGTTTTGTTTTGTTGGTACCATATCAAGTAGATACCTTCATACTATCTTTTTAATATGTAATGTAAGTTCCATTTACAAAATGAATAAATTGTTCCATATTTAGGTGATAGCTTTAAGCCTCATCATGACCGAGGCTATTTTTGTTTTGAATGAGTAAAACATCCTTTGGATTGTTTTTATTCTCAATTAAACATGAACTTTTCTCCCTTATTTTACCAGTAACTGTTTTCTTCTCATTTTTTCTGACTGGTATCTGTTTTTCTCCTCAATTTTACAGGTAAGTGGAAGTAACTCAGGAGTTGGTCTTGCCATCGTCCGAGCTCTCTGCAAGCACTTTGGTGAGAATGGGGCGGTATACTTGACCGCTAGGAATGAGGAACGAGGGATGCAGGCCGTGGAAGTCTTGAAGAAAGAGGGGCTCAATCCCAGATTTCATCTTCTTGATGTCAACGATGTAACCAGTATGGAGAAACTTAGAGATGATATCAAGACTGAACATGGCGGTGTAGACATCCTGGTTAACAATGCAGGCATTGCCTATAAGGTGAGATATAGAATCTGGTTTTGGTAACATCATTTTTAAAGGGGAAGTCCTGGACAATCCATCCTCAAGCTAACTGAAATAAAAATAAAAAAATAAATAAGAGAAAAATGGATACCCCGTAAGTCAAAGTTTGAAAAGTAAACCTGATAAAAGGTAATACAGTTCTGAAGTTGTAGATTTGCCTACAATGTGATGAAGCGCCTTCAGCATTTAAGACAGACAGCCCATTAGACTGACAATGCTGACTTTGCAGACCTTCTGAAAAATTGTCAGAAGACCCACAAGACCGCCATTGTAGGCCTTGTAGGCTGTAGGTCTATTGAGATGTCCAAGGATTGACCATGAGGCGCTACTTCATTGACCCAGTGGTGGATTTAATGTGGAGGGTAGAAGGGGGGGGGGGGGGGGGTGGGCACAACTGACCTGTGCCTCTATTGAAAAAAAGAAATCCATATGTCACACATTAATCCCTCTCAAAGTTCTGAGCCCAATGTCCCCTGATAAACCTGATAACCTTTGCTTTTGCCTCTGATCTCATGCTGAAGCCCTTACAAGAATATCATTGAGATCATCATCAGCCATGTGTGAAATAAAATGTCTTTGTTGACGTTCTGTGAAATATATTATCTCTCTATTCAGGGGCGGATCCAGGAATTTCTTGCCGGGGGTGCACACGGGGGGGGGGGGGGGGGGGGGGGGGGGCACAGGGTGGGAAAAGCCATTTGGCTTTTTAAAAAAAAATAATAAACAAACATTGGCCGGGGGGCGGGCCCCTGTTTTTCAGTACATTTTGGGCGAATTTAGGGCTGATTTTAACATTTTTTTGGGGGGGGGCTGGTGGGGGGGGGGGGGGGGGGGGGGCACGGGCCCCCTGTGCCCCCCCTGGATCCGCCACTGCTATTATGCAGAGATGCCAACCAGTATGATTAAATCATATTTAGTATGATAATAAGAGTGAAATACAATCTTTAAAAAAAAAAAAAAATCAAAAATCTGATTTTTTTAGGATACTCGGTCTGTTTTTTTGTGTCAAGAGGTTGGCATCTCTGATTATGTAGTGTAGAGTACAATGAACATCATGTATGTCATGTCACTTATCCAAGTGAAATTTTAATGTTTGGTTGGCATTCTTGGTTTTTGTAGGGTAACGACACTCCTATGTGTGAACAGGCCGCAGGCAGTATCAAGACTAACTACCATGGTGTGCTTCTAATGACTGACACATTCCTACCTATTATCAGAGATGGTGGAAGGTAAGATTCAACATACTGGTATGGTGTGATACAAACTGAAAGGCCATGAAGTCTTACCAGAAGTGCCTTTGAAGAGATAACCCCCCCCCCCACCCCCCCCCCCAAAACAAAAAAAAAATTCTTGGATTCAGTCGACAATCAATTTACAATAACGAGATCCAATGAATTAGTAATGACTATTTAAACATTTGTTAACCAATGTTAATTGTTACACCTAGTAGAGACAAACCTCATTATAAAAGGACACTTATATAACTGACTCTCGATACACCACACTCCTATTTGTAACAAGGTAATTTTTGCCATTCCTATTTCTTTTTATTTTACTGTTTTTGAGTCCCTTAATACAAAGTAATTTGGTCCTAAGGAGTTTTTACCATTTAAGATTTCATTAACTGAACTTTATTATAAAGGTATAATGTGTGCCTACCAGTATATTAAACTAATATAGGAAGTTTGAAAGCCAGGGTATGATTTACCATGCTTCTGCCAGGGTGATAATTCAAACAAATCTTTGTTCCCTGTACATCTAGAATTACCCATGTAGCAAGCTTGGTGGCCCCTATGACGTATTACAAGATGAGCGAAGAACTCCAGAAGCGCTTCAAGGAAGTCTCAACTGTAGCTGGTGTGACAGACCTCATGAATGAATTCGTTGTGTGAGTAGATTATTAAAGGGAGATGGCCGTCAGTTTAATTCAAACAAATCTTTGTTCCCTGTACATCTAGGATAAGCCATGTAGCAAGCATGGCGGCCCCTATGACGTACTACAAGATGAGTGAAGAACTCCAGAAGCGCTTTAAGGACGTCTCAACTGTAGAGGGTGTGACAGCCCTCATGAATGAGTTCGTTGAGTGAGTAGATAATTAAAGGGGGATGGTCGTCAGTTTCCATGTGCAGTAGGTCATAATTTGCCGACACCAAATTTGGTGGATATACCATGAATGGGTGTACAAGTCTCGCACATCTAAACCCATAGTCCCATCATGAAATACCCCCCCAGTCTCAGAGAGTCTTCGGTTGAGGGAAATGCAAGATAATGACTTTTTCATATGGGGCGATTGGTGGAAAATGCAGAGCCTGTTGGTCACAAACTGAAGGCTACTCCCCCCCCCCCCCCCCCCCCCCCCCGCCCCTCACTCCAGGAATGGAGGGACCGCATGCGTGTTCCCAAAATCTCTGGCTCGTAACAAAGAAAAAGATCTGCCCGTATTGACTTTACACATCGGACTTGTGCTGAAAAGGGGGGGGGGGGGGGGGGGGTGCTGAAAAGGCTTGTATAACAAAAGAAAAAGATCTACTCGTATTGACTTTACACACCGGACTTATGCTGAAAGGGGGGGGGGGGGTGGGGGGTGCTGGGAACACGCATATGCGTACCCTACATAACACTTGAGTGGGGGGGGGGGGTGGGAGGCTAATCCTCGTGATTGACAACACCTGTTATTGGTTAAACAATCAAATGTTGTTGAATTCCGCATGAGAGTCCACTACTATGTGTTTTTAAGCCTTTCTCTACTATGGTCGACATCAACGAACAAACAGTGGATTGTCACAGTCAGCTTTTGGCACATGTATGTGTATGAGGTAATAATGCATACCGGTATGTACCATATATTCAAAACCATGTGGTAGTCCAGTGTTTCATTCCAAAGCAGGTTTATTGCTTGTTTGTTTCAGACATTGACAATCAACGCTCTCCATCTACATCGTACATATGTCTCTGGTCATGTGTAATGTCTCAACTGTTCATACATGTTCATCCATTAAACAGATGAGTTGATTTGAAGTGCTGTCTCCCTCTCTGCTTCTCTTTCCTGAAACTTTTCCATTCAATATCAGATTTTCTGTGCTTTCTCTTCTCATCATATGACCGACAAATTGAAAGTGTCTGTATTGTGATGTTTTAATATAGATCAGTTGACTTCATTTTCTATTCTGCCTTCCATGATATCCTAAGTATTGTCTTTAAAGAAGACTATCTATACAAGGGATTGTCAAGGGATGAATTTAATTTTCTCTTATCGAAATGATGTGATTTACACATGATTTTACATGAGAGGAATTTTGTTCAAAGAAATGCCTTTAAAAAAAAAATCATTAAAGGCATGTACACTGTTAAAGCGTACCCCCTCCCCCCCAGGGGGGGGGGGGGGGTTTGGGTGATTGGGTGATTTGGGTGATTGTTTATATATTCCAATAAAATATTGTTTGTTCTGATGGCTATTGTAAATAGGAAATATGTGTTTCATAATCTCATCTTATATTTTACACCTTTGTTATCTTCTTACAGGGGTATATTAAAACAAAATGAAATCCATTCCTTCACTACAAACATGTAGTTTTAATATTGTAAAATTATGTCGTAGTTTTTATAGTGTATAATTATGTCGTAGTTTTAATATTGTATAATTATTTTGATGTTGTACAAGAGTGCATTGAGCAGTCTTTTAGAATGGATATGTGCACTTTATAAATTGACATTATTATTATTATTATTATTAACGCTAGTTTGTTTACAGAGAGCCATAACTTTATGAATATATCCAGTTTATTCTTTGCTGATTATATAGTTCCCATCATTTTTCCTTCTATTTGCAGGGCAACTAAGATTGGAGACCATGTGAAAAAGGGCTGGGCAGACTGGTCTTATGGGACCAGCAAACTTGGAGTAGCAGCTCTCACCAAAGTACAGGGGGGAAAACATGAGCAAGGATACAAGCAAGAAAGATGTCCTCATCAATTGTGTAAGTACCTGTATATCTCTCAAAGGGGGTGTAACATTACGAGACTACGTGTCTTTCTCGGGGCCAATCAGGGATAATACAACTACGGACGACGCGACTGCAGTATTCACGCGTGTGCAACATCGCAAAACCGAAGCGTGAGGAGAACTTTTGTCTGTTTCGCGACCGCTAGCGTGCACTGACAGTCATTCAAGCCCATTCGTTTACGTGCATTACTTGTCCAAAAGAAGTGGTAGATGGCGTTAACCAGTATTTCTCATGCTACATCCCCTTTAAGGCTCGTTCTACATGACAGGGCAAAACTCCAGCATTTTTTGAACGATGATGTAATGCATACTGTGCTTCACATTACTGTATCTGATAACACAGTGTTGCCGTTTGTTGCGTGCAGTGGATACGTCGCCGGACTGTCGATCGCAAGGTCCGCGGTTCGAGTCCCGCCGCGGCACTAATGTACATTTGCCACACTCAACCCAGGTGATGTAAATGGGTACCTGGCAGGAATTAATTCCTTGAAATGCTGGAGCGCTGTATAAACGGCAGCTAGGCTAAAGCCGGGGTAATAATAAATGCGCCTCGGAATAGAATTATCTAGATAGACGGCGCTATAGAAATGCCTATTATTATTATTATTATTATTATCATTATACATTTACAGGTTTTTGGGGCAGTTAACCGCACCATATCTAAACAAGCCTTTAATGTCCTTGCATACTGAATGTAAGGGTAAGCTGTGCTTTGTAAAATACTATCTAGTGAAGACAGAATTCAGCCCCCCAAAAAGCTGCCTTATATTTTTTTACCTGTAAACAAACAAACAAACAAACATGCAAGATGACTACCATATGGTGAAGGGACATGGTGTCTAGAATGAAAATCTCCATAAGTTAGAATATAAAATGCCATTTTGAAATAAACTCTTCTAGAAGGTTGAATATAAAAAATGTTTGTTATTATGTATTACCAAGTTTGATAATGATCAGAATCAACAAAATCCATAAAAGACTAAAAAGCACTAATATAGGACTACCATGACCAAGAAGGCTGGTTGTCCAGGGTATAAACTGTTTACAGTGTTTTGAAATCTCAAGGGATTGGGCACAAAATCCTTGAATTAGCTCATGCTGCAATGATAATTATTAACCTTTAGGTCAGTCAGGAACCCCATGACTATTACAAGCCGATCGCCTGTCTGATTATTACGATATTTATGAGAGGAAATCTAAATTTCAAATTTCGTTTTCCTAATTGTTTTTATAACACTGAAGTCTATTGGGGGAAATGAGTATGGTAAAACCGGTCACTCAAAGATATCATTTTTTTTTGAGGCACTTCATGATCATTTTGAAGCTCAATTTGTTTAGGGCTTCAATATTATACCATATCACATGTTAAACATGTTAAACAATGCCTATATTATATTAATAATAGCTAGTTCTTATATAGCACTTTTCAGGACCGAAGGCCCTCACAAAGCACTTTACAGATATATATATTATTATCAGAGCATCTCAGCATTCAAAGATGAATCCCTCAAACCATAGACCTACCGTAATTAACGTTGTATAAACCGCCCTCGTGTATTAACCGCACCCCTCTTTTTTGCCCTTTTTAAAAAAAAAAAAAAAAAAAAAAATTGTTGTTGTCCATGTTAAAGAACCCACGCGGGAAGGCCTTTCATTTAAATGCGAGGTGCAGCTGAATGTGTAAGATCATTAATGTAAATTAAAAAACAGTAGAGGACCTAGGATAGAACCTTGTGGTACACCATGTAATAAAAGAAAATTTGGAGGAATTATTATTATAAACTACATATTGAGATCACAGACAAATTTGACAGACAAATTTGATTGTTGTTCTAGTTTCCGAGTGGTGAGTCAACACACCGATTACTGAGCTGGGAGACATTGCCAGGCATAGCGCCAGGTGGAGGGGCATAAATCAAAACTTTGGTGTACCGTGTATAAACCGCACACCCGACTTTGAAATTTTTTCGGCGGCAAAAAGGTGCGGTTTATACACCGTTAATTATGGTATTACGGATGGACATTCATCGTTTTCTTAAAGTAGATATTATTTCATTGGTTTTAAAAACTAACTTTATTTTCATTTATTGCAAAGTTGAAACTTTGATTCGACAAGGTTATCAAAATTCAATACTTGGAGACATTCGAAGTAATGATTATTATAAATTACAAAACGCTTAAACACAGCCTCGGCATGGCACCTGAAGAGCTCTCCGAACGCTGCTCAGATGTGTGAGATCACAGTATGGACATGACTTGCACAAGCAGACGATGTCCCATGACATTTTACACATTTTCAGTGCCTGTGTTTTCATCTTCTCTTGAGTTCTTTCTCTTACTTCACTACCGTCAGGTTAAATGTATAATCTATTGCCTCACTCTAAACCCCGCGCATGGTTTTATTTTGATGACAAATGCAGCGATACAAAAATTAAGGAATCTGTTGCTTGTAAACAAAATAAGACGCCATTGTATATTCAGCTGCAAACACCGGGGCATGTTCAGCGTTTCAAGAGGGAACAACTGCCGTCCTTGATATCATTCCGGGGGCTTTTCAATTTGAAAGTCTAGTTTCTTTGATTGTTAATTAACCCCTATCCTGTGTATTTACAAGCAAAAGATTTTAGTTGTCAGAATCGGGTCATATCCCCTTTTGAATGGTTTGACATGCCATTACATTTATATACACTAAACTCATTATAATTTGAGAAACAAGAGCTTTGCAAGTATGTTCATTCTCTATGGGATGTCGTTTGCTTGGGCAGTGTTGGTCCATATAGTGACGTCATTAAAACATTGTTATATTTCCGGCGAATCTCTTGTATATCCCAGCTGCTATGGAGGTGGTTGTATTTTTATTTTTATAAATCACCTGATATGTAGTTGACCTAAAACTTGTACGATGGCCATTTGTTAGCTTGCCAGTTTCCAGTGATACATTAGTTGACATATTTGTGATCTTCTTTGAATTTCACCTTTAACGAATTCATTGTGATTGTCTCCGTCAATGTCGTCCCAATAACATTCAGTACATGTTTCTTTACTTTGATCCCATGATGGTCACCGCCCAAAAGCCGGGACAGAATCAAGATAGTGATTTTACACATGTTAATCTACATGCGCAGAAGATAATAACTCGCCTAAATCATGGAAAATCAATGTGC
Organism: Strongylocentrotus droebachiensis; assembly: GCA_035222895.1. NCBI lineage: Eukaryota > Metazoa > Echinodermata > Echinoidea > Camarodonta > Strongylocentrotidae > Strongylocentrotus > Strongylocentrotus droebachiensis. The sequence continues at coordinate 36,842 of JAVYIG010008081.1, forward strand.
AGTTCTGGCTTATAATCAGAAACTGTTGTTCCGTGTACGTACTGTTCATGTATTTTATTTTGAAAAACATGTTGATATTACCAGATAGAGGTTATTTTTGGATTTATTGGTTGTGATTTAAAATCCTGTTTCCCCCTATTTCCTCATAATATTTCAGAGTTACAACGCACAGGGCTGATAAAGATCATGGCCTTCTAATTGTTTTATAAGGTCATAGGTGTGTGCGAAAGTGTGCGAATCAGTAATACATTTCATATCACCAAAATCGTCTGCTTTTCAAGTTTGCTGCTCCCCATTGGGGGTGCTTTTATTTAAGACGCACTCTTACAGAGCACACCATCCAAACAAAACCCAAGAGAGGGAAACTGCTCCTTTGTCAATGACCGAAAATGCTTACGCAGTCGTTATTGTTAAAACAGCTGAATGTTCTCATTAAGATGCACATAATCAGAAGGCGGTGACTATCATTGGATCAAAGAAAGAATTACGTTGAATGTCCATCCGTAATAGGTCCATGCTCTAACGGTATGTTACTAATTTTTTTTTCTTTTACATCCTTGTTCTCATTTTTCTTTGCTTGACAGTGCTGTCCCGGCTACGTTCAAACAGGCATGACAGCACATCATGAGGGCGAGAATACCAAACATATGCTCACCCCAGACCAGGGGGCAGACACTCCGGTCTACTTGTCCCTCCTACCGGCTGGGACGACCGACCTTCAGGGCAAGTTGTTCTCCAAGAGAAAGGTCAAGAACTTCTTTGAGGAGGACATCAGGCCGATCACGTTCACCTAATTGTGCTGTTAACCCATGGCAGTTCAGAATTTACTTATTTTCTAAATTACCGGTAATCAAATTGGCAACAATTAATCTTATTTTCCATTCCTGCATTCTTTGAAAAACATTAAAATGTTTATTAACCACTTGAATGCTACCCACGTACATCTACGTGCTTAGGGCATTGCACTTTCAAGACCGTAGCACTGCATTATGCCAAGCCCTACTGTGTAATTAGCACTGCAATGATGTTATACAGGTCTTGAACAGTAGATGGCGCTCTTTCACACAAAAATCTGGCCTTTTCGTGTACGGCACTTAAAAACAAAAAATCTGGCCTTTTCATGTACAGTGTACACTCTTTGAACAGTACAAAAATGCTGTAGCACAGGGGGTATGCCTCATGTTTTAAGCCAATAGCATTAGCAGTTAAGTGTTTAATTTGAAGAGTTCCAAGGAACAGACAATTTTTGTTATACTGTTCCCATGTAATGGGGTGAATATCAAATGGTTGTCTAGAGGTGAAAATAGATGAAGTCTTATTCTTCTACAAGAAACTGATTCATAATCTAATAATTCATTGATTTAACATATATGTATATGATTGTGTATGAATTCAATGAATGTTTTCTTCATTAAAATTTATTCTATTTCAAATTCCCATTTAAAATGGTTCAGACATAGTCTGAAAAGAACTCCATACATTTATTGTTAGATGTGGTATTTTTTTAGAATATATGTTTTTTTTTTAAAGATACACATATGACTTAACTTTGAACAAGTACTGATTTTGTATTTCACTTATTCCTTTAAGGGGAGTTACACCTTTCATAGCACTTTTTTGCAGCTTCCCTTTTCTCTGTCTCTATTAGTATTAATGTTTTTATGACTTTACTTTTCAATATTTTTTTTGAAAATCATGATGACTGAATAAATGAATTGAAATTGAACTGTACATACATGAAAAAGAGAAAAAAGATTTTCCTTTTCTATGAAATGAAAATAAATCATAATTTTCTATTAGCATGGATTCCTGAATCTGTTCCTGTGTTATTAAACCAAAAACTTTTGTGAGTGGCATAATGAAAGAGACCTCGGGTAAAGTGTGCATTGGTGCGTGTGACTTATTATGGGGAGGTTTCACAAAGACTAGGATCAATTTTAAGTTGGACTTAATTATTGCGCGCCATTTATGCTACTGTTTGCTCTCACCATTTTACTGGTATTGGTCTCTCAAGGGACGTAAAAATCGTGGTCACAAATCTACAGAATTTACATTTTTTGATAAATCATTATTGAAGAAAAAAATAGCTAAAGATGGTAATGGTGAGAGCAACCAGTGGTACGGATGACCTGCCAGAGAGGTGTTTCACAAGGATCCTAAGTTTAACTTATCTCTAAGATGGACTTAACAAATATGGAAAGCTGTTAGCATCTATGAAAATATTTTGTAAAAGTTATTTAAAAGGCATAAAATGTTGATTCAAATCATTCATATTTTCAATTATCAAGGATATTTCATGTTTTTGATGTGGAATTTATAAAAAAAAAGTCTAAAATACTTGAACTTTTGCTTTTGAATATATTATATTTGAAGGCTACAATTGGCTCTCCATAATTTTAAGTCCAACTTAGAGTTAAGTTCGACTTAGGATCTTTGTGAAACACCCCCAGATCTGAGTCTCTGTGAAACACCCCACTGGTAAGGTACAGATATATAGTAGGAAGTCGGATTAGGTGTGAATGCAGTAGATTAAGGGAAAGAAGAATTAGAAGAAAACAAAGATGATGAAAAAGAAGGAGGATGTAGAAAAGAAGAAGAATGAATAGCATTGATGTTTTCATTCAACATGAATTAAAAAGTTATTGGAGAATACTAATGACATGTATGTAGATAGTTTATTGGGAGGGGGGGGGGGGGGGGAGGGAAATTGGATCATTGTAGAAAACAGCAGTAGAGCAAACGCGAATAATTAGAAGGAGATTGAAATGAGAAAGGGGAGATAGACTGTTGGTAGGGGAGGCTAGGTTAAAATGAAATGGAGAGGGAGAGAGTGAATAAGAGAGAGGAGGAGGAGGAAATAGAAAGAGAGAGAGCCAATAGAGAGGGGAGAGAGAGAGAGAGATTAAGATCGAGATTAAAGATAGAATAAGAATGAGCCTTGGAATAAGAGAAAGTGGCTGAGAATAAGAGAGACGGAGATGAGGGGAGGGGGATATGTTGCAAAAGAAAGTGCTCAAATGTTTGAAACGGCTTAATGGAATACCTTCGGCTTAATTGAATGCCTTGTTACAATATTTTATGAAATAAAATCGGTTCCTTAGAATGCAATACCAAATTGAGGCATTATTTGGAAACCATTTGTATGCATTTCACAGGTGATTAATGTTCTACAATGTACCTAAACTCTAGGTCAGTGGGTATCTCACCTGCAGATATATAAATCTGTCGTCACTATCGATCTTAATCAAACCTAATTGGCGACAGCTATCCTATGGGAGAATGGCCCTTAGCAAGACTTTGCAAACTTTTGAGAGATTGTTTCCTTGTGGTAAGTTTTGAAAGAGGAGTAAATGTCGAGATTTTTTTAAGTGGCAGACAACTTTGAATAAGATCATCAGCTATAATGTCTATTGGATTTCATTCCCCTTCAAAAAGACTGGTTTATTGACATATTCAAATTTATGGATGAATTTTTTTCCCCCTGGGGACCTATAAATTCCATTAAGCCATTATTTTCCATTATTAGTGAATACAGAACTTGGACTCCTGTCAGCATACATTAGTTGTTGCTACGTCGGGCAAGCATCGTGCAAGTTTTAGATTGCCAAGAACAATCTTTAAAAAGTATGCATAATATAATTGAATATGTTAGTAAATCTTTCTATTATGATAAGAGACTGTGCTGCATGGTAAATAGAGGTTATTATGCTCCGAAAATGACAAACCAAACCTGCAAAATCTTGTTCAAGCCCCCCCCCCCCCGAAACGAGTTATGTACAATTGTATAGTGAAACGAGACATCGAATTCGTCACGGAGACGAATCAAATGATCTGCCGCTTTGATCGAGACATGACACATGTATTCGAAACTCAATGTGAGATTGGGTCTTCAAAAAAATGATCACGTCTTCCATTTATATTACACGCATATTATGAACAAATTCAGTCCCCCATTACGCGCGCGCGCAGGGGCGTCGCTAAACCTTTTTTCAGTGGGGGGGGGGGGGGGATGTAGAGGCCATCGATGACCGTCAAAACTATCCACCAATTACCGACAAATATATTAATGCCAATGACCCAATGTCTACAAATTTAACCCTATATAAACCCGGGGCCAGGAGCTAAATTATTTTTCAGTTTTCCCCCTCAACCCGCGAATTATTAGAGAAAGAAGACGATCCGTTGTACCGTTCCCGACTCTAAATTTTTGTTTGGCCCCTCCCGCGCGTAGCGCAGAAGCTATGACGTTTTAATTAATTATTAGAGAGGAAGACTATTCGTTGTACCGTTCTCGACTCTTAATCCTTGTCTGAATTCAGCTTCCACCCTCCCGCGCGAAGCGTGGAAGCTTTCACGTTTTATTTAATTATTAGAGAAAGAAGACGATTCTTTGTACCGTTCTCAACTCTTGATCCTAGTCTGAATTCTGCTTACTTCATCCCGCAAGCTTTGACGTTTCATTAAATCATTAAAGAAAGAAGACGATTCGTTGAACTGTTTTCTACTATTAATCCTTGTCTGAATTCAGGGTCCCCCCTTCCGCGCTCTCTTAATACTTGTCTCAATTCAATTCCACCCCCCCCCTCCCGCGCGAAGCGCGGAAGCTTTGACGTTTCATCGAATTATTAGAGAAAGAAGACGTTTCGTTGTACCGTTTTCGACGCTTAATCCTTGTCTGAATTCGAACCACGGAAGCTATGACGTTTCATTAAATTATTAGAGAAAGAAGACGATTCGTTGCACCGTTTTCTACTCTTAATCCTTGTCTGGATTCAGTCCCCCCCCTCCCGCGAGAAGCGCAGAAGCTTTTACGTTTCATTAAAGTATTACAGAGAAAGAAGACGATTCGTTGCACCGTTTTCTACTCTTAATAATTGTCTGAATTCAGTTCCCCCCCCCTCCTCCCGCGCGAAGCGCGGAAGGTTCATTTTCATTAACTATGTCATTCATGAGATATTAAGCGAACAAAAACCATACAGAAATAAAGGGGGAAAAGGGAGAAAAAAGATAGATTCTGACGAAATCAATATGTGCTCCTCAGCCACGCTTCGTTGCAGATTACGTAAAAAAAGACAGCTTCTGAAGCAGTCAATAGGTGCTCTGCTACTTACGGTACGCGGCGGATCACCTAATTATATAGATCTGCCACGTATTCTGTTGTATTCTTTTTGTAACCATTGCATTTATATATATTCAGAGTTTCAGTGTGTAGGTTTATGTTTTAGGAAGCTACAGAGACGACCGGGTTTAGAATAAAAATGCCTCAAAAAGTCGCTATTGTAAGTATATCTAGATCTGAAGAGCATGTAACATATTCTCTAATTAATAATATGATAATTTTTTTTCCAGCTCTGATAAAAAATCTTAGAAAGTGGCTTTTAGCCTACATTATATCGAGCAGTTAACACTTTACGCTTCTTTATTTTCCGTTTGATATACTATACAGGTAACTGGAAGCAATACTGGAATTGGCCTTGCCATGGTGCGAGCTCTGTGCAAGCACTTTAGTGAGAATGGGGCGGTATACTTGACCGCTAGGAATGAGGAACGAGGGATGCAGGCCGTGGAAGTCTTGAAGAAAGAGGGGCTCAATCCCAGATTTCATCTTCTTGATGTCAACGATGTAACCAGTATGGAGAAACTTAGAGATGATATCAAGACTGAACATGGCGGTGTAGACATCCTGATCAACAATGCAGGAATTTTATCTAAGGTTTGTATTGTATTGTATTTATTTTCCGTCATTTAAAAAACATCAACAAATATATATTTACAATCATAAAGACACACTTATACACAAAAAAAGGAAGACGGAGAGATGGCCCTACTCAGAGGGGTCCCTATACAGTGTGAGTCAAAAAAAAGTTTACACCTAGAAAATTGTTAATTATTAAAAAAAATTATCGATGAACATTAAACTGTTATATGTCTTTATGAAAGAGTGTTTTATCCCAAATCAGTTGGTACCATTTTCGTGTGGTATGTGTTCACGCTTGGATGAACAGGAGACATTGTTTGCGACAGTGCAAAAATCGACTTGCGCCAAAGTTGCCTATGTGATGTTTGAATAAAACAACTTGGAATTGGGTATTAATTCGGTCTTTGCAGATCCAAATAACATCCCTAAAAAAAAAAATCATGCCACACAATTATCAAATATCGAATATCAAATATCAACGAACATTTGTGCGCGTGTGTGAGGGTGTGTGTGACTTTGCCCTTTGAAAAAAACATATGCAATGCATTTCATTTGATACATTCAATCCATTCTCTCACTCCGCTAATCCCAACATAATACGTACTGTAGGCATCACTTTGGCGCAAGTCGATTTTTGCACTCTCGCAAACAATGCCACCTGTTCATCAAAGCGTGAACACATAACACACAAATATGGTACCAAATGATTTGGGATAAAACACTCTTTCATAAGATGTATAATAATTTACTGTTCATAGATGATTCTAAAAATAATTAGCAATTTTCTAGGTGTAAACTTTTTTTTGACTCACACGGTATAGACATAGAAAACATGAAAATAGATAGTAGGCCTACAGAAGTATTATGACCGACTCTGTAGTCACAGAAAATCATAGCTTGGGGAAATTAATTCATAGGTTATTCTTATTATAATTTTGTAGCGAAGGTTAATATAAAATGATGACTTTTTGTAGCTATAATCTGAAAGTTTGTTATTCAATAGGAGTCGATGAAATAACTTTAAAAAAAGGCGTCGCTTACTTCACAATATATCTGATTAATTTCTTATTTTTATTTTCTTTAGTGAATCCCTTACAAAAATAGGAGTCTTTATAATGCTAAAAGGCTGTGCCTTGAATCTCATTCTTACATTTTGAGAATCGTTGATTTGTTGAAGCCCTTACATCATTAATTGAAACAAACATGTATGTAAAATGAAAAAAATTTATGCAAAAACTGTACTTGTCCTCTTTGCATGTTATTCAACTCTTTAGTAAGTGAAATATTAAAATTTGTTTTACATTTTATTCTCTTGTACAGTATGACATCCCTTTGTATGAACAGGCGGTAGAAATGATCAATACTAACTACCACGGTGTGCTTCTAATGACTGGCACATTCCTACCTATTATCAGAGATGGTGGAAGGTAAGATACAAAAAGCTATTAAATTTGTGATTCCATATACTGACAAAACCAAACTAAAACGTTTGGGCGCATGGAATATTAATGAGGCCCATTGGCCCATCGTCCAAAAAAGGTAAAATTCACAGGGGTGGGGGAGCCGGGCCCCCCTGGATCCGCCACTGTTTGTGAGTATAGTTCCGATTCACAAAGGTTTAATGCCGTGAAGTATTAATCGAATCACAACGTTGAATTTTTTTGAATTTGCGAAAGTTTTTGTATTTCAGTATGTTTTAACCCTTACTGTACTGGGCTATAATGAGCACCTCGTGACTGGGGGGGGGGGGGGGGGGGGGCCCTATGATCTCTGCCGTCGAAAGTTCGATGAACGCGAAAATTTGTAGATATTTACATAAGGGACAAGATGGTATAATTATTTTTTTCCTAATATGCAAATTTTTGTCGTTATAGCCTAATTAATTATGCAAAATGCTAATTTTATGCATTTTACAGAAAACTCTACATATTTGTCTGAAGACTTGTGAAGAAGGTTGAATATGTATTGAATAAATGTTTCCTTCATCTCAAATTCATGAGGTTACATTATTTTTGTGATATTTGAAAATGCATAGGTTAATTTGCATAAATTTGCATAAATTATAGCATATTTTTGATGACATGCGCATACTAATTGTTATGTAACACCTTACAGGTATATCCGATTTCGACGAAAATGGTATCAAAATGTGCGTAAGACTTGAGGAAAAAAAGTCATGAAACGACAATTCATAATTCCAAGTGGTTGCGGCGCAATCTCCGAAAATGTCGAGGGGGGGGGGCCTCCCAGGCCCCCCCCCCAGTACAGTAAGGGTTAAGGTACATGTGAATATGATGGACAAAGAAAGCGGACATAATATACAGTTCCTCATTCTACCCTCAACAATAATATTGCTGTGGTAGACAATGGAACATCCATTCACTGCTATTAATGTAAAAATGCATAGAACAGGTGAATATGCATTTGACACCTGTTCTACATATTTTTACATAATAGCAGTGAAGGGATGTTCCTTTGTCTACCTGAGGAACTGTATATTTTGTCCTCTTTCTTTGTCCGTCATGTTCATAGTGATTTAGCAATAAGCCAGTTCACGGTTGCAGTCTGAGCATGATCAGATAAAGGTCATTGCAGAACAAATTGTGAAATACACGAAGACGAAATACTGGAAACGTGGTCATGAAAGTTATGTAATCATTATTCATTTATGCACTCCATGATACACAGGTGGAAGTATTCTTTGAAAAGGGGAGACAAAGGCTATTTATGTAGCACCTCCATCGCTGTAGAAGTGATTATTTCTTAATGTACAAAGTGGGACCTCTTCATGTTTTGAAGATCTGTGGATATTCGGGGTCATTGCAGTAATGTGCTAACCGTGAACTGGTCTATTCCAGCAGGGTAACTGACATAATGAAACATTGTTGCTTTATGAAACCAGATGAAACAGTATATTACATATGAATTTGTTTACCCCTGATTTGTTCATTCGTGTGCGTTCACTGGGATCGTTTAAAATGGGATTAACCAGTGAGGCCCCTGGATTAACCCAAACCCTGTGTAGCTGTGCGTTCGACTATAAAAGGACTGGATCGCATGTTCCATTCAGTACTCACATAGTAAGGATTTAACTTAAAGATACTACGTCTATGTCCCTTTTGCAGCCAATATCAAATTCTATAGAACCTTGCAGAAATTATGAATGTTTCATGTATGTCCTATCTGTGAAATTTAAACATTAGCGGTGTCCTAGTAATCGAATTTTGCAAGGAAATCCGGTTACCTTCTAGACTTCACTGTCACACACTATCGAGTGACTGACTGACATCTTTTTCTTTACATACAAATTAAAATGAGCTTTAACAAGTACATGAGCACTTGTGTACAGCAATAACCCACTACTTCTATATGGCCAAAAGTAAACTGATTGAATCTTTGTGCAGCACAAAAACGTACGACTATTCGGTAAAAGGGTCTGAAAATCAGACTATTACTTAGGTGATTGCAATCACTTAAGTCGTTTCGAACAAATAATGGTCGTTATTTTCCCACTTAAAGGTAATACAAAGTTTTGGTATGGGGTAATGATTTTGGTTCAAATGAACATATTGGAAGCATATGCAATCCTACAATATTCAGTGATCGTTGTCGCGGTTGAAATCGAGTCTAAAGTGATGAAATTTTAAATAATAAACTCGTTATTTTGTATAGCGCCCTCTCAAGGTCAAAATATTAATTTATCTATGAAACAATGTTATTTGACTAAAATCGACCGATTTGCTATTACCGTTTGGAATATATATATCAGATCTGCATATTCTGAGATTTTTATAGTCGCAGCTACCATCGTCTGGCCGTAGGCGCTATTTCAAATTTATCAAAATTTACCGGGAGCACCGGTAAATGTTAATATTCAATTTTTCTCGAAAGCAGAAGACTTTTAGGGGCTAAATTTTTTAGAGCTTATAATACATCCATAGGGGCATCCAAATATATCAAAATTGTAAAGAATCACTATCCAGCCAATTTTAAAAAAAATACCAAAACTTTGTAATACCTTTAAAGCCATTTTCAAGACCTTTCGTTTTGAGGGAAGTTCTAAATTAGTATTGTCTTTAAAATGCCGTTGGAATTTAACCTTTTTCATTTTTTGGCCTGCGAATGGGGCAAAGTACCTTTAATGTGTACAACCTTTAATTATTTAAACGTGGTTGGCATTTATTACACATTAGAAATTGCAGCAGTTTTTAAATATTTTTGGCTGTAGTTAACCGTTGCAATCTGAACAGTTTTGGAAACGCCCCCCTCTCAAAAAATGAAATGGAAGCTCTTATTACCAATCTTGTGAAAAAATATGTTTTGACTAATACGTGATGATACAAATCTTGCCAGGAAACCACCTACTAATCGATATATTTGGTAAATCTGATAAATCTATCCGGACTGAATAGATATAGGGTAGTCCCATATACATCTTTCTGTGTACAGTGTTTGTAACTTTACCAAGACTGGGCCAAATTTCTTATCATTTTGATGATTCCAGAACCTTGCAGTACACACCAATACTTATCTGCTAGATGATCAACCTTTTCTGATTGATTCCACAACGTTTCTTTCACAATGCAATCGCATGACTAGAACTGGTATAATTATACCTTTAATCTTGAAACTCTCATTTTCGGTTCATTAGAGCATGACCTTCTCCTTATAACTCTTTGATCACTCTTTGTAGGGTAGTCCAACTAGCCAGCTTAATGGGCGCTAGAACGTTCTACGATATCAGTGAGGAACTCCAGCACCGCTTCAGGGATGTCTCGACTGTAGAGGGCGTGACAGGCCTCATGAATGAATACATCAAGTGAGTAGACTATCAAAACTTCGGTTGCTTTCTTCGCCTCTCTTCCCCGCCCCCCCCCCCCCCCACCCACTCGGGAACGGGGGGATACCATGCGTGTTCCCAAAATCTCCGGCTCGTAACAAAATAAAAAGGTCTACCCGTATTGACTTTACACACCGGACTTTTGCTGCAAGGGGGGGGGGGGGGGGTGCTGGGAACACGCATATGCTGAATAGGCTCGTATATCAAAAGAAAAAGATCTACCCGTATTGACTTTACACACCGGGCTTTTGCTGAAAGGAGGGGGGGGGGGTGATGGGAACACGCATATGCGTTACCTAAATAACACTGAGTGGGGCCGGCCTCTCTGTACGGTCCCTTGTTTGCCACAGTTGCAATTTTGCACAAAACAATAGGCACCAATTGACTGAAGGATTGCTTTGTGCAACACGATGGCTTTGCAAAATTGCCCAATGATGGTCTTGATTAGTTCCATGACAAGTATTTTAAAATGGTATAGATTAATCTTGCTCTAGAATCCGTTATATGATCTGGAAAGCCTCGGTGTAAACCCTTGATAAATACGATGTGACACCGATAATTTGTGTGACATAATTTTATATAAATAAGAAAATTCATTTGTCGGAATGATGTGGTTATAATTATTACAAGTAGAATGTGTTAACTATACCAATATGTATTCCTTTGTGTTAGAGGTCAATTCCAAGCATTACGGAACGACATTTACAGAGATTTTTTAAATTTTCAATAGAAAATATTATATACATTCGGATAAAAATCTACAAATCAATGATATTATATATTAGCAAATATGTGGTAGGCTACTTTCACCACCTTTGAGTTTCCTACCAACCATTCATCCTATTTAAAAATATTAGCTTTGTTACGGAATGACCAAAATATGACCTTCTATTTCCTTCTGTAACAAACATTTTCAAATTAAATATTCCATAATTAAACTTGATTGACGGTTGATAGGAAACCGTGATATTGTGAAGGTACCTCATCTAGCCACCCCTCCATCTCAAACAGGTGTTTTCTGTGTGCATTTCTATGTATGTCTTTGTCACTCTTTTGAACAATGGGTAGAGCTTTGTCTGACCAGGCAACAACTTATGCATGTAAATTACTGCTGCTTAACAAAAGATGCTGCTCAGCTTTTCCACACATCTGAATAAAAAATCTCGGCACAATATGTTATGAAAGAATATTGCGTTACCAAAATGGTATATTATTAGAAAACTTTTGTGAAGGATGCATTTCACAAATGACTATCGTACATTGTAGCCAAAATACAGGTCAGTGAGTTCTACTCTCACAGTCTCTGCTATCACTTTTCTAATCAAAATGGCAACTCCAATGGGAGAATGGCCAGCAAGGAAACTGCAGACTTTTGAGAGACTTTTTTTTTCTTTGCTAAGAAATCAAATAGGGGTATTTCAAGATATTCCTAAATGGCTGATAATTTTGAATAATGTCGAGGTGAATTCTGGTAATGAAGAATTACATGAGAACAAATATTAATTATCTTTAGAGGTTAGGTTTTGCATGGTTAGGTATATACAGGCATTATGTTTGTGTTTTCATTCTGTAGGTGAAAATCTAGATGAATGCATTTTTATATCTAGATGAATGTATTCTTATATCTAGATGAATGCATTCTTATATGTAGATGAATACATTCTTATATCTGGATGAACATAATTATCTGGGTGAATGCATTTTTAAATGGTTTCTGGAATGAATCCAAGGATGTGGGCCGGGATTGCATGAATTTTTTTACACGTATTACCAAGTTATCACATTAACATTCTATCAGCGATTGTAACTCATAAATGTTTTGTTGTATACCTGCAACTCCTGTTTTAAAGCTGATTGTATCAGTAATGTAATACTACTGTTCTCTTCTGACTTGAATGAATTCAAGTAGCATTCATCATTATCTGTAAAACTACAAGTATATAAACATGAAGTTGCCCTGCAAACAAATATATGTTTCTTTTTTACAGGGCAACTAAAGAAGGAGATTTCACAACAAAGGGCTGGCCAGATTTCGCTTATGGGATCAGCAAAATTGGAGTGGCAGCCCTCACAAAAGTACAGGGTGAAAACGTGAGCAAAGATACAAGCAAGAACGATGTCCTCATCAATTGTGTAAGTATAACTCACAAGTTTCTTCTGTAACACATTCTCGATTGCTCTGTGGTCAATTTCCTACACTAACTGAATTCTCAACCTCATCCCAGGACCAAACACTATACCTAAACCTAACCTTTCCTTAAATCCATGACAAACCGTATACCATGTCATTAATCCATGTTAACAACTTGCCGGCTATGTATACCTCTCTGCATCTGCGCGGTTTTTTAATCATTATTTCCCAAATGAGCCTAAAGCCCTACAAAAACTTTTTTTTTTTGAGAAACATAATTTATATATTCTATGACATTTCAATTTACTTTGTACAAAAAGAAGGGGGGCTGTAACCTACATGAAGTTAAAGTAAGATACAAAAAATCCTTAAATCTCAGCTTGCGCAAACCACTCCTAGTGTTCACGCAAAATCCATCTTATCCATCAATTATTTGGCAATCTCGAGCTGATGAAGACAGGAACGTCCAACTCCGCAAACGTTCACGGGGTCGCGTATTAACCCTACAAAGAAATCTCAACTCCTCGTCAAACAACAGTCTTTAACCTCTGCCCTTGAAGCCATATCTTGTGAATGTTGTATTTGAGTGGTCAAGTCAGTGAAAGCGATAAATACAAAGATGGTATATGGATGTTTTATCGGTGCGTACTTTGATAGCACTGTTTTTGAATAAATTGATGATATTTTACGTGTCATGTTTGTTCACAATATTATGTGTTGAACGCGACCCCATATGAGTTTGCAGAGTGACCTAAGTTTGGACGGTGCGGAGGAGCCTCACAGAGATGGAGAAGGGAGACCACTGGTCTGTTCAACCTGTTTCTTGTACCTTCGCCTTACTCTTATTTTCTCTCCCTGACAGTGCTGTCCCGGATGCGACTTTACGTTTTACACTGTAGTTCCGTCATTTTCACGATAAGTGAGTAAAACCGGGCTGCAGCAAAGACTAGTACTTCATGAACAGCGCGCCCGATCTGAACTTACCAGGTTATTCTCGCATTATTGACGTTATATTTCATTAATGGTTGATTTATGTCATAATCTGCCATGGAAGACATTACGCAAACAACGCTTCCTGATCCATTGCAGGAATGTAAATGAAAAATTTAAAATAAAAAAAACGTTTTATCATACGTCTCACAGATAGTAGATAGATGTAGACTAGTCCCACATGTGGATTTTTTTGTAGTGTAACTGTACTATAGTGTAAGACGATGAAATCACCCAAGAAATCTCCAAAGAAAGTGGAGGGATCAACCAAGAGAGAGAGAGAGAGAGAGTTGATGATGTTGGCTGCTGCTGATGATGATCAAGTTCAGGCAATAAATAATTGTGGCCGTTTGGGAGCATATTTCAACCTTTGAATAAATTCGTAACTTCCCCACGCAGCTTGGATTACAGGCGCACGCCACAACGCCCAGTTGTACATGTAGTCTTTGCTGCAGCCCGGTTTTACTCACTTATCGTGAAAATGACGGAACTACAGTGTAAAACGTAAAGTCGCGTCCCGGATACATCAGAACAAACATGACAGCCACCCATACTGGTGAAGATACCAAAAGCATGATCAGCCAAGACCAAGGGGCGGACAATCCGGTTTACTTGTCTCTCCTACCGGCCGGGACGACTGACATCCAGGGCAAGTTCGTAACCAAGAGAACGGCCAAGAATTACTTCAAGGATGATATCAGGCCAGTTACATTCGAATAAACCATATTCTTACTCCGACAAGTCTTCCTCAAAAAGCTTAATATCATCATTTAGTGAAATTTAGTTGTATAGAAAGATGCATCTGGAATGCAAAAGTTAATCAAATGTATTTTTCTTGACATGACCTAATAATGTGGTTTTACCTCTATTTGTTACAATAATGCATTTTGTGTCAGTTCATTTCATGCTAATACATTTCTCTCTATAAGATTAAATTTTGAGGTTCTTTTTTATGTAAGTCTGGAAAAATATCATATTGAAAATATCCACTGAAAAGGACCGCTCTTCAAATGCCCTCATTTTGAATTATAGTGAGAAAAAGCCGGAAGGTATGGACCAAACGACTGTGAAGTCCAATTTAGCCATTCCTGCGTGTAATGCATGTTCAAGTCACTGTATATTTTTATTTTCATTTTGATCTTTGCCAAAACTCAAACTAGACATCAATAATTTCTTATGTATATGTTTACAGAATATTGATATGTTACATTGCATTGTAAATTGACTTATATGATGTATATGTTCCCAAACAGAATATTGATTGTTATATTACATTGTAAAGTGATTATATGTTTATAGACAGAATATTGATGTACATCAATGAAGTTTAATAAATACAATACAATACAATACATGTATTACATTAAATATACTTTTCCTGTTGCTTTCAGGCAAATAACAATGTAATCGCATGACCAGTATTCTATATTTCCATCTCTTTATTTGCTGTGGAGTAAAATCCTAGACTGAATATTTTAAAGAATATTTAATATACAGTGCGTCCCAGAAAAACCGAAACCGAGAATCATCGATGTTTTATCATAACTTAATCACAATTATAATTAATAAATGACACATATTTGTAAAGCTTATATAGATCCCCTCCTTCATTATGGCAACTCATATGATGCATAAATTATTTCACGAATGAGTGATTAAAAACAATTTGAAGAGACGGTACCAAAAAGTCATTAGTGGGCGGTATCTGAATTTCGAAGAGAAAATCACATTTCTAGTAGGTTCAATTTTTGCCCTTTCATATGACACCTCAATCAGGAAAAATGAGCCAGGAATAACAAAGTTCTGTTTGTTTAAAGGGATTGGATCGCCAGTTTCCATGTGCAGAAGGCCATAATTCGCTGACACCAGACTTGGTGGAAATACCATTAATGGGGGTACAAATTTGCACACAGCAAACCCATAGTCCAGTCAAGAATTACCCCCTAATCTCTCGGAGAGCTCGAGAGTCTTCGGCAAATCAAAGCATTACATAAGGTCCAATGGTCATAAAACTCGAGGCTAACCCTGGTGATTGACAACACCTGTTATTGGGTAAACACCCGAACGGTGTCGAATTCCCCATGAGAGCCGACTACTCAGTGACAAAGCCCGCCGAAAGACTTTTTGGTATCCTCTCTTCAAATATTTTTTTAATCACTCATGCGTGAAATATGCATCATAATTATTATGAGTTGCATGAAATGAAAGAGGAGGATCTTAGGTTGCGTTTATCTAGGAAATTTTTGGCTAGAATCAGGTTTCTCAAACGTCTTTCAGGCAAATTTAGAAGTAGATAAACGCAAAGCCTTTTTCAAACGTCTTTAGATATGGGCATATCAAAAGACGCAAAAAGGTGCGTTTTGTATGTGACATACAGCCAGAATCACGTTTCTGAGAGGTCGATAAACGCAAAGCTGTTTTGAACGTCACATACAAATAGGACCACACAGGTGTTGTGTACAAGCATGTGTGTGAATTTGACCTCCGAGAAACTGTCTGCTTCCCGGGTCGAAACAGCTGGGCAGACACAAGGCCTTTATTTTGAATCGTGAAGAGTAGATAAACGCGACATCCCGCAAATCACGATCGTATAGTGGGGTATGATAGTGGGGTTCGATAGTGGGGTACGATATGTACATATCTAGTGGCAAGCCTAGATAAACGCGCTCTAAGTGTTACAAATTATGTGTCATTTATTAATTATAATTGTGATTAAGTTATGATTTAAAAAATTCGATAATCCTCGGTTTCGTTTTTTCTGGGACACACTGTACTCTATAATATATGTGACAAAATGTTGCCTGTGGCAGCTCATTATTTGTTCCAGCAGGTGAAGGGTTAAGCTGTAGCAGTTCCGAGTTTTCTCTGAAGGTCTCAAATCAGTGAATCAGCTTTTACTCCTCAAATTGGCATCTACTTAAAATAAAAAAATAAATGCCACTAAAAGGAGATAACCAACTTCTATGTATTAATGGGAAAGTATTCTAAGACAACGGAAAGAACACCTCAAGAGTTTCAAGGGTCCACCTGAATTATTCTGGTTTTAAGGCAAACTTATTCTGTCAGTTTATAGCAAATTTAGCCGAAGTAGTGTAGGAATTTTTCAGATTTTGTTCAACTAAAAAAAAAATAGTTTGAAAAACTGAAAACGTTAATTTGAACAACTGCAATTTGTCACATTATTACACCAAAAATTATAATCTATCATATTCATAATGGTTTATTTATTCAAAAATCACATTGTAGCCCAAAGGCTGAATTTCACGATTTTTTACAATTCGGTGACATAAAAACATATTATTATTGAGCTTTGTGAAAAGCATTTCACAAAATAATAACTGCATACCAATTTTGTAACATAATATTATATACAACTTTATTCTTTTACATTTTGAGCCGAAATAGCTCGACATTATCGAATAGTATAAAGGCACATTAATATTATTAAAGGTAATACAAAGTTTTGGGAAATTTTGAAAATTGGGTGGGAAGTGAATCTTTACAATTTGATATATTTGGATGCCCCTGTGGATGTATTATCAGCACTAAAAAAATTAGCCCCCAAAACACTTCTGTTTTCGAGAAAAATTGAATATAAAAATTTTATAAATTTTTGATAAATTTCAGATAGCGCCTATGCCGTACAATGGTAGCTGCGACCATGAAAATCTCAGAATAATGTGATATACAATTTCCAAACGAGAATAGCTAATCGGTCGATTTTAGTCAAGAAACATCGTTTTATAGCTATATTAGTATCTTGACCTTGAGAGGGAGCTTTACAACATAAAGAGTATATTATTTATAATTTCATAACTTTAGACTCGATTTCAACCGCGACAACGATCAATTGATATTGTAGGAACCCATATGCTTCCAATATGTTCATTTGAACCAAATTCATGACCCCATACCAAAACTTTTTAATACCTTTAAAGGATGATCATATTGAGATAGAGAGAGAGAAAAAGGTGGGAGTCAGAGAGAAGGTAGAGAGAGAAAGAGGAAGATATAGAAAGTGAGAGGGAAAGATGAAGATAGAGAAAGAGAGGGGAAAGTTTGAGAAAGAGAGAGAGGGAGGGGAGAGAAAGAGAAAGGAAAAATAGAGAGAGAGAGAGGGAGAGAGAGGAAGATAAATAGAGAGTGAGAGAGAGAGAGAGAGTGAGAGAGGGAGAGGGAGAAAGAGAAAGGATAAAATAGGAGTAAAGGAACTTGAGAGAAGAATATCTCAAGCAGCGATTATGATAGCAAGGAGGTTGAAAATAAAAGGAAATGGAAAGAGAGAAAAGGGGAAAAGAAGAAGAAAATTAATAGCGTTTGAAGATTCACCAATATCAACAAAAATGATATCATCAATGAATTTTATCCACACAAATTCATCAAAGGCAATCATATAATAATTATTAACATCAGCTAGTCTGTACTTTTCTGCCTTATTAGCGAATTTGCTGGTATGATGGGTTTAATTTCTAAGTGATCGGGGACCTTTGTGTCGTCTCCTAAAGGGGTAGCTATAGCTATTTGTTGTTGTTGTTTTTATTTCCGAAATCAGATAAACATATTATAGGCCTACATAAAATATACAAAATGAAAGAGACACAAATCGGTGGGAAGCCCAATTCAACAATGTTTATAGAACATTACTGTTCTTCCTTGCACGGGGTCCTTAAATCTATTAAAGTGGCTAGATTTCGTAGAGGCACCTGGGCAAATTTCTTACAAAGATGAATCCTTCTAACTTCAAGTTTATCAATATACGTGTCTTCCAGCGCTTCATCGTAAGATGAATATTGTAGCAGTTAATTGTCACTTACATAATAGACACGGGGGTGTGCCGCTCTATAAGGGGTCACTTTTTCACAAAAAATCACCAAACATGGGTCAGCTGATCGACATGCTGGGGCCTAATCATGCAACATGACTTTGTCTACATAGGACTTGTTTGTAGCATCAGAATTAGAAGTTGTAGAACTGTACAACTTTTACTAGTGTAGGCCTAGACCTACGGCTGAACTTCTAATTATGATGCTACAAACAAGTCTAGCTATGCAGACACAGTCATGTTGCATGATTAGGCCCCAGCAGGTCGATCAGCTGACCGGCGGGGCGGCTGCGGCCCCACAGCCGTGGCTAGCAGTCGTGTAGTAACATAATGGCTGCGATCACCTTCATTGGGCGAAAAATAAACCCGTTACCCCCTCAAAACATGGTCCTGAGAAGAAATATACGTCCGTTTCATAACATTTAAATATTACCAAATCAACATGCATACCTCAGAAATTACAAAGCTGACTCATTATAACATTTTCTCGCTCAAAGTGTCATTTTCAGGAACTTTTTGAAAAGTTGATCGTATTTTTCGCAAGACCAAAACAAATATATATGAACTGTACTGTGCGTGCAATCGTAATAATTTGCATATCATGAATATTTACTAGCAAAAAAGTCAATCACAGATCATGGCTCTTGAAAATACCTCTGTGTAGAAAATGAATAGGAAAAAAGTGTGTCAGATTAAAGTGTGTCAGGTAGGTCAGAAAGAAGTGGTACCGGTACAGTAAATGGAAACACCCATCCTGTTGACTGTATTCTATAGACCCTAGATCAATCAGAGAGCTATAGGACCGGTTTCAGAATAAAGATGCCTCTAAAAGTCGCTGTTGTAAGTATATTTAGATCTGAACAGCATGCCACATATTCTCTAATTGATTATAAGATGAACTTTTCCAGCTCTGATTAGAAATCATAATCTTTCAAACAGTAGACTATGCTTGAAATCTAATGATAATACTGAGTCTTTCATGCAAGGCTAACGAAGCACCGTCGCTCGATCCGCCCGCGCTGGGCGGGTGGAGGTCGGTTGAATTATTGCAGACTCGCGTGTGCATTGGGAATATTAATAATTGTATGAAATTTGTAGTAAATATAATAGTAAATTAAAAAGATGACAAAGACAAAGTCAGTATAGCTATATGTTACTTTATATGTTGCTTTATATTTTTGTATGAAGGATAATCGACACAGGGGTCGATAGGCTGGGGCCGGGGGGGGGGGGGGGGGGGATCGGTAGGGGCAGGCCGGCTGTATAACTTTCCTTGGATGGGCATGATGTGTGTAGTGTTGATTTGCAACAACAAGAAAGAAAAGAAAGGGCAGATTTGGTCTCATATTTGATAAAATAGAGGTTGCTGAATGAAACAGTCTAGATATATAGTATACAAATATTGACTGCTCATGAGGATGATGGTGGGAACTATCACTCCCAAGGTGGTGTTCACACCGGTCCTTCTATCACCACCGAGGCGAAGCCGAGGGGGTGATAGAAGGGCCGGTGTGAACACCACAGAGGGAGTGGTAGTTCCCACCATCATCCGATTACAGAGCTGTCCATATTTGTTTTATATACCTCATCCATTTTATTGATTCATGATTAGGTCTAGCTGTAGGTCTAGATCTAGCACTAAAAAACAGGAAACTAGATCAAGAGGAATTACTCACCAGAATAAGAAAAATCCAACATCAAGTCCAAGGCAAGAGTATTGAATTCCTACGCGCTGCGCGTAACCGCGCGATTGCGGTAGCCTAGCAACTCAAAACATTTGTGTGCGCAACTAAGTCGCGGGAGGGGTTAGGGGTCCTATCCCGGGGTTTGATAGTAGCTATCAAACCCTCTGACGTAATGATACTTGATAGATCGAAATGCTCCTTGACATGTGATATAGTTTTGACCAATCAGTGAATGACAATCTATGTATGAGGTATATAATACGTACTATATATGCAACCAGGAAAACCTATTGCCCTTTTCTTTTGAGAAGTTGGCTTTTAGCCTGCATTATCGAGCAGCTGGTTAACACGTTACGATTATTTTTTTTTCTGTTTGATATACTACGCAGGTAACTGGAAGCAATACCGGAGTTGGCCTTTCCATGGTGCGAGCTCTGTGCAAGCACTTTGGTGAGAATGGGGCGGTATACTTGACCGCTAGGAATGAGGAACGAGGGATGCAGGCCGTGGAAGTCTTGAAGAAAGAGGAGCTCAATCCCAGATTTCATCTTCTTGATGTCAACGATGTAACCAGTATGGAGAAACTTAGAGATGATATCAAGACTGAACATGGCGGTGTAGATATCCTGATCAACAATGCAGGAATTTTATCCAAGGTGTGTATTAATACCAATTTCATATAGTCAAAGAAAATCACAGCTAGGGAGAATGAATTCATAGGTTATTCTTATTATAATCATGTAGAGAATTTATTTTTTAAAATGATGACGTTTTCAGTGTAGTTACAATCTGAAATTTTGTTATTATAATATAGGAGTCCTTGAAGTAACTAAAAAGGCGTCATATACATCACAATATATATATCTGGTTTATTTCTTATTACCGGTTTTCTTTTCTTTATAGTTGATCCCTTACACAAATAGAAGTCTTTATAATGCTAAAAGGCTGTGCCTGAAATCTCATGCTTCCATTTTGAGATTTTTGATTTGTTGAAGCTCTTACAAGAAGATCATTGGGAGTAAAACCAGGTAGAAGGGGAGGGGCAGGAGGGGGGGGGGGCATGCCCCCTACCCCTTTTCCTTCTGAAGAAAAAATAGCAGGATATAGAGCTCGAGGGAGAAAGACTCAAAAGGAGAAGAAAAAAGAAGGAGAGACAAGATTAATAGTCAGACCGTAGACTGAGGGGAATGGCCTCATAGCAGCTTTCCAGGTGAACCTCTTCCTATTCACCTACACCAAAGGGCTGAGCAGAATGCTGCAGGGATAGACTCAAGATGTTGTCAAGGTGTATGAAGATGTTGTCAGAGACACTCTCAGTGCCATTAGAGATGAGGCAGACGGATAGTACAACAACATCTTTAAGAAGATCGAGAGGATGGCTGAAATAGCTGAAACCAATATATGACAATCCCCCGACGATGTGTTAGACAGAAAGGCGTAACAACATCCAAGGCAACAGTCCAGAAATGTACTGGAGGCGAGCTGTACTTGTCTTCGTGCCTTTCTTGGACAAGCTCTCGGAACAACTAATGGCCGGTTCCCAGCCTTCACAGCCCCGGCACCAATTGGGCTAAAATTGCTGCCCGAGAGTGTGCAGAATCTGATATAGAGGAAGATGCAGCCAAGCTGGAGAAATGCTATGGAGAAGACCTGCCGTGTCCCTCGTCCCGGTCAGCAGAATGGAGTCCGATGGAGCAGATAGTGGGAGTGCATTTTCAGAGTCCAAACCACAATGTGGTTAGATGAGCAAGTGTACACCGACCGATTTTGAACTCGCCGCCCAGTGACCGACTAATCTCCCAGCGGCGAGATCAGTCGGTCACTGGGCGGCGAGTTCAAAATCTGATCATAGCTTTAAGTAAGTGAAATATTAAAATTTGTTTTACATTTTCTCTTGTACAGGATAACATCCCTTTGTCTGAACAGGCGGTAGAAAGTATCAAGACTAACTACCACGGTGTGCTTTTAATGACTGACACATTCCTACCTATTATCAGAGATGGTGGAAGGTAAGATTCAAATAGCTATTAAAATTGTGATTCCATATATACTGACAAACACCAAACTAAAACATTTGCGTGCATAGAATATTAATGAACTTTGTAAGTAGTTCCGATTCACAAAGGTTTCATGCCATGATGTAATTGAATCACATTGATGAAATATTGTTGCTTTAATCATGAAACAGTTTATCATTCAGATATGATGCAGCAGTATTTGTTATGGTGATATAAGTGTAATACGCTTCACATTTTTTGTATCTTATAAAGTAATAAAGTAGGGCTCAGGGAATATGCGAAGGACCTTTAATTCATGTGGTTGCCAGGCGCGGATCCAGGATTTTTTAGGGGTGGGGGCCCAATTTGTTTTCTTCTTGCTCCCGAAAATTTGAAAATCGCGTCGGCCGAAAATGCGCTCAGTGGGGGGGGGGGGGGGGGGGGGTGGTGAGCACTAATATTTTTTCTTTTGCTCCTGAAAATTCATTCAGTGGTTGGGGGGGGGGGGGTAGTGAGCACATTTTTTGTTGGCCCTCGAAAATTTGAAAATTAGCACCCCCTCCCATCTCCCCAAAAAGGTAAAATTAACATGTTTTTACATGTTTTTTTTCCAGGTGGGGGGGGGGGGGGGTGGGGTCCGAGCCCCCCGGGCCCTTCCCCTGGATCCGCCACTGGTGGTTGCCATTTATCACGCTTAGAAAGTGCAGCAATTTTCTTTTGTGGTTGGTTTCATTGGCAGCTGATCAAGCCTTGAGACCGGTAGCTCACATTCTTTGTTCATCAGAACATGACCTTCTCTTCATAACTCATTGATCACTTTACATGCAGGGTAGTGCATCTAGCCAGCTTAGTGGCCGCTAGAACGTTCTACAATATCAGTGAAGAACTCCAAGAGCGTTTCAAGGAAGTCTCGACTGTAGAGGGTGTGACGGGCCTCATGGATGAATTCATTGAGTAAGTAGACTATTAAAGCGGGACTGCACTACTTGTAGCTACTTGCGCCCTCTATATAGCCAACACTTCCTAAGCGATACCTGTTGATCTCCCATGATCCCCTTTTTCTTATGTTAATTGAGAGCTGATTTGATGTGATAATCACCTTCCAGTTACCACAAAGGGAGGTCTAATTCCCCTGGCCAAATTAGTGAAGATAGGCTTTAACACTTTGGTTGTTGCCTCTTTGTTCAGTCGCTCGTTTGCCCCACATCAAATTTTGCACTAAACAGCAGGCACCAATCGACCGAAGGATTGCCTCTTGCAACACAATGGCTTAGAAAAATTACACATTTCCAGTCTTGATTAAATATGGCCCGTGACACCATTTTAATACTGGTATAGATTAGTCTTTCATTAGAATCAGTTACAAACTAATTCTAGTGCAAGACTTACCGGTATAACTTGAACCTGTACTGTAGTGGAATGAACTTTACAGGTGCATTATCAGTTGTTGTGACTGAATGCATTTTTATATGTAGATGAATACATTTTTACATGTAGATGAATACATTTTTATATGTAGATGAATACATTCTTATATCTGGATGAATGCATTGTAATATCTAGATGAACATATTCTTATATCTGGATGAATACATTCTTAAATGGTTTCTGAAATGAGTTCAAGGATGTGTAAGAGATGTTTACATTATGACCAGGTTTGCATGGATTACCAGGGTGTCACATCAACATTTTATCAGGGATTGTAACTCATAAAATGTTTGTTTTATAGCTGACTGTATCAGTAATTTAATAATACTGTTCTCTTCTGATTTGAATGAATTCCAGTAGCACTCATCGTTATCTGTATAACTACAAGTGTATAAACATATAGTTGCCCTGCAATTTTTTTTCTATTTCGCAAGGCATCTAAGGAAGAAGACCCCACAACAAAGGGCTGGCTAGATTTCGCTTATGGGATCAGCAAACTTGGAGTAGCAGCCCTCACCAAAGTCCAGGGTGATAACGTGAGCAAGGATACAAGCGAGAAAGATGTCCTCATTAATTGTGTAAGTAACTAAAAAGTTTATTCTGTGACACATTCTCAAGCTTCAATTGCTCTGTAGTCAATTTCATGCTCTAACTGAATTCTCAACCATATCCCAGGACCAAACCCCAGGGGCGGCTATGGGGGGGGGGGGGGGGGATAGTTGGCCCTTGAATGCTCATCTGACAAGAATTAAATGCCTTAAACCTCCTTTGATCCTAGGCAGGGCTTTAATTGCTGTTGGACCCCATGCCAATTTACGCTCCACTTGCACCGCTCTACCTGATCGTAAATGATTTAGCCCCCAACCCCCCACTTTGGAAAACGTTCCGGAGGGAGTGTATGTATTGCATGTAAGAGTGGTGGTAATGCAGATTTTTTTCTTCTGCCCCCCCCCCCCCCAAAAAAAAAATGTTTTTGCTCATCACGCCACTGGCCCCTCTCGTTCACTATATGCTACTTCGTCCCTCAAATTTCTTAATAGTGAGATGCCACTGGTTTGTTCAAACTGTTTCTTGAAGTTTCACCTTACTCTTCTGTTCTTTACACGACAGTGCTGTCCCGGATACATCAGGACAAACATGACAGCCCACCATACTGGTGAAGATACCAAAGGCATGATCAGTCCAGACCAGGGGGCAGACACTCCTATCTACCTTTCCCTCCTTCCGGCCGGGACGAATGATATCCAGGGCAAGTTTGTGTCCAAGAGAACGGTGAAGAATTTCTTCAAAGATGATATCAGGCCAGTTACATTCGACTAAACCACATTTTTTGCCTTCTTACTCCGGCAAGTCTTCCTCAAAAAAGCTTAGTATCATCATTTAGTGCAATGTAGTGGTATGTATCTGGAATGCAAAAGGCGCCAAAGTTAGACTGCTTGTTAATTAAATTATTAATATTATTATTTGTTGACATATCTAAATAAGAGTCTAGGTAACATCAAGATGGTAAGCAAATAATTACCATTGGTGAAGGTGATGGGACAAACTATCACTTCAGAGGTGATCTGGATGTAGCTATTTTTCCAAAGCAAAGCTGAGGAAAGATATAGCATATACATTCAGATCGCAGATGAAGTAATAGTTGGCCATCGCCTGAAACAAAAAGGTGATTATTTGCTTTATATTCCACATCGGAAACATTTCACTTCTTCCGTTATTTTAGAGCAACAAGTCATCAATTAACAGCTAGCAAACGGTGTACGATACGTACAGTGCATGCAGTACTAATGTACATAAGTATATGTAACGTATACAATCTTCAGTGAAAGTTTGTTGCACTCTATAGATAGTACTACTATCTGTAGTGAAAGTGCCTTGCACTGTGTAACAAACTTTTCTTCTCCCATCAATGATGGGCGAACTGTCTTTCATCACGTGATTAACTTTTGACCAATCGTAGAGCAAGATTCGTAGTATGTGGATATAATACACGTATTTACCAGCTCCATGTCCTAATGATGTTCTGTCAGTCTCAAGCAAATTTAGCCAAAGTAGCATAGAAATGTTTTACAGTTGGTACAACTCGAAAGCTACCCAGAGTTTTTAGTTTAAAACAACTCAGAAACATAATTTTTTCCAACAGAAATTTGTCATTATATTCCAACAAATTATCATCTATTATTTTGTAAAGTTATACTACTAAATATTGTGGCAATACTTAAGAAATTCTAAATTCTAAAATAAATTCTAATTATAAAGTACAACATTTTTTGAGAACATATCACAGGAACTCTAGAATTGGTGCCAGCCTTTATACTGCTATATTGATCTGAACAAGAGAGGGCGCTATGATAGCCCTCTCTAAGTTACGGTTCAGTCGTTTTAAGAGCCATTGATAAACCAGGGAACAACTTGCCATGAGTGAATAGCAAGATAGGTCATGTTGATTCAGACAAGCATTTGACAAAAGAATGTGTACTGCATTGCTTCACATACTAAATCTGAGATGGTGAACGTCTGTATAGATGGCCCTGGGAAGACTAAATCTTCATTGTAGTCAGTGCTTTATCATGCCAAAGAGAAAAACTTGTAATTATGAAAAGATGGCTGTAGAATCAGAAGCTTTCCTGTGCATGAAATCTTTGCCCAAATTCCCAGGCGGTTGATATTTATGAAAGTTTCATTCTGCAAAATGGATTTTAAACGACTCAGTTAGAAATCAGTTAGAAATGCCTTACCTTATATTTTGAATAATTTACCACAGTGCATTCGTCTTTATAAAAACCTTTTATTGTTTTAAAAAACCTTTTATTGTTTTAAAAAACAGCTGAAATCTAATTTGTATTCTAAATATGATTGATATATAATACTCACCTGTGTTATTTTTTCATATTCTTGTTCCCAGTAGTATTTTTTGTCTTTCTTTTTCTTTTACAACACCCTTTGTTATGTGTAGTTTGAGCACTCCTCAAATGTATTATTTTAAACTAAGATAACTGTAAACTTTAAGCCTTATACAGGCTTTCCCCTAGTTATCTTATTTCATTTCTAATATATAACGGGTTGTTTATCTTTATACATGACATATTTTATAAAGATTTGTATTTTTTTTAAATATTGTATATATGTTATATTTTTTTAAATTGTATTTTGAAGTTATAAACGAACGAACGAACGAACGGACAACTCACAAGTGTTATTTTAAGCAACTGAAATGTGTTGCTTTACTGAAATTTATTGCAAAATTATTAATCGCAACTGACACAACACTAAATTTGTGTAATTTCTGAAAGTTACTTGCATGAAAATCAGTGTCCCTAACGTATCGTAAAACTTCTAGGTAGTGAAATTTTCTGATTTATACAGTAATCCATCATAAATGTTTGACTTGGTTCAACAAAAGCCAAGTCTTATTTAGAGCTTCAATTGATGTTTAAAACATAAATATGAATGATAGATGTTTTTGTAATCGGCTATATGGTAATTGGTCTGTAAGTACTTATTTAATTTTGTTTATACAGTCTCCATGTAACAGGCATAAATGTTCATTTCTTATTCTGTCTCATCTCTGGAACCTTTTTTTGAGCATGTAAGCTTTTTTAATGTTAGGCCTGCGCCCTGCGTGCTATATAACTTCCTTTTCTTCTTCTCTTTCTTTTTATTTCTTCTTCTTCTTCTCCTCCTCCTTCTTCTTTTTCTCCTCATGGAAACCTAGTATGCAAGAGTCCATCCATCACTGTTGACTTTCTCAAACTGAATGATCTTCACACAATTCTTGGTGTCCGCTGTCTTGAGATTTTTTTATGAGAAAGTTTTTGTTGTTGCAAATATTACATCCTGTTATCTAGAAAAGTTAAAAAGTCTTTCATGATGCCGATGGATAAATTTGCCTTTCTTGTTATCATTAATGAATATTTAATTTGTCTGATAAGTTTAGTTAAGCAGAATGAATACATGTATATTATATTTTAGATGTATTAACTTGGTAGAGAGTAATAAGAGATTGATCATGAAGTTGTTATAGTTGTCTTGTCTGATACTGCATTATACTGTATGTGTGTTTGTCAATAAGAATTGACATTACTTGTCTTTCTAAATTCCATTTTAAATGGATGAGACTTAGTCTGCTTAAAACTCTGTACCTGTTCATTTTATACATGTATCTCCTAAATCATATGACTGTCATAAATAATTCTTAATTCAATTTTTTTTTCTTTCCAAACTATTTTAAATTGATTGGACTTCATTTGGATAAAACTATGCACTTAGCTTTTAATAGTGTATTGTCGAATGAATTTTCGATATTATTTTCAAAATGTGTTTTTGTATCTCCTGAAATAGTTCACATGTGAGCAATATAGTTTAGTGCAAGAATACTTTAAGTTGGAAATAAATTACTACTTTTTTTATCATGAATATGCCGATTGATTTCTGAGTCGTTTTTGCACAATTTTATTTTATTTCAAATATTTTTCTTTGACAAAAATAATAGATAGCCTTAAACTGCTTGCCACTGTATGGAGATTAAAGTACTTTAGAGATGGGGAGAGGGGGGGGGGGGGGTGTACCATATCTATTTTAAATGGCGATCCAACCTTTACCAAGATAAATTGTTTGAAACGGAAGGAAAAGAAAGAACAGATAAAACAACTTTTTTTAAAAGATTGATAAGTGATCAGATATATGATAAGGAAGCAATGAATCTATGAAAACGGAGATCAATATATCTACGCCCTTTTCTTTTACATATATTTTTCCTCACTCTCAAATGGCAAAGAAAATAACATCCGATTGTGGGCTTTTGTGTGAAAAAATCCATTAACTTTTCGCATGTAAACGTTGCTAACCGTTTGTTTGTATTCGCCCTTCAAGGCGCGTGAAGGGGCGGGGAAAACAATTGTAAGGATTTTTAGTAGAGGAAATGTTTACTTAGTCTAGCGTGTGGGGCTGGACTTAGGAAAAAGAAGGGAAGTCTACTTTCTTTCATCAACCTTGTCTTTTCTTGTATCAAACTTGTTCCCGCACACCCAAATTGCTACTGTCTTGTGGGCGACTACTTAGTCTGTCTATTATTGTTACTATGAACATTCACCTTGCTGAAGTAGAAATAATTATTTAATCAATCACAGGCCATTCGTATATTCCCAGCTAAAATATGATATCTTTTTTAAATCTTACATTTACTTAAATTCCAACATGCACCTTTTTGCGAAACTAACATGTATGTGATTCAACGCGAAAGATAGCTAATGTTACATTTGAGGAAAAACGGGGGAAAAACAACAAAACAAGCAAACAAATAAAACCGTTCCGCATGTCCTTTCTATTATTTATTATTTATTAGTCTTTTTTTTAGTAGGGTGGCTCCATCAGTAGTTAAATAATGTTTTCCGTGGAGGCCATCGAATCTTCTTGGACAACACAGGTAAAGCATAGACTATCTAGGACTTACATTTTTTTAATCAAACCAAATCCACACAAAAAACAGAAGAAGGAGAAGAAGAAGAAAGAAAGAAGAAGAAGAGAAGAGAGAAAGAAGAAGAAGAAGAAAGAAGAAGAAAGGAAGAGAGAAGAAGAAAGAAAGAAGAGAGAGAGAGAGAGAGAGAAGAAGAATAAAAGAGAAGAAGAAGGAAAGGAGGAGGATTGAAGGAGGAGGGATGAGATACATATTCACCTCATTTTAAATTTTATCCTGTTGTTCATCATACAAATATTCCCCTGGTACGTTTAGTTAAAGCTTTATTACAAGAAATCTTTTTGTAAATTACTCAACATCGTCGCCGCAATGGGAAGGGTTGGTTGGGCAGTGATGGTCCAGAAATTGAGATTGTTGGGGGGAGGGGGGGGGGGGGACACACATCTCACTCTGTGAACGAAAACGAATTAACTAGTGCACCATTCAAGGAGAGCGTGCAGGAGGGAGTCATATTATATTTATAATTTAGTCGTTTTCCGATTTCCTTTTCCTCTTCTTCCCCTTAATGAATATGAATACTTTCTACTCAATTGGGGATGGGGGGGGGGGGTGTCATTTAGCCCGCAACCAGCTCAGCTATACGCACGCCAATGGTTGCATTATGATTCTCAAGCGGTGGACTGTCTGAAGGGAAAACAAAATCACCTTCACCCTTTCTCTTCTGTATTCATTTATTCTTAATTTTTCTACTCGGGGCGGGGGTTCATTTGGCCCGCATTCAGTACAAAAACTAATAAACAATTACGCACAGATTTTACATACAAAAGAAATTAAAAAACTAATAACCAACTAACAAAGCGCTTTAAGACGTTTTATACGTCCTCATCGTCTCCGTATTGTAACTGACGAATACAAATCTCGCCAAATGTTACCATTTCATCCGAAGCACGTCGGATATCGCAAGTTAAAGCGAAAGAAAAGGAATGAGAGAATACTTCATGTTTACAGAACGTGCTAATATTGACTAGGAAGGTATCAGGATTAGAGGAATGCACCAAGTCAATTTATTCGAGGGATACCACATCGAAGTATTGGTTTTGAAGGAATGAAGAAAACAAAGCTCGCGTGGATGAAGCAATTAGCAAGGGAGTGTAACAGGTGTTTGACGAGTCGCGTGTCGGACACGGGTCAGATGGAGAGAGTGAGGAAAAGAGGGATGGAGGGAGAGAAAAGGGGGTTGGGGACGGAAGGAGGGAGAGGGATGGAGGTAGAAAAGGATGGAGAGAGGGAAAGAGGGGGAAGGAGAGAGAGAGAGAGAGAGAGAGAGAGGAAGGACAAAAAAGAACTTAAGAAGAAACAAGAAGAGACAGAGAGAGAGAGAGAGAGAAAGAGAGGAAGGACAAAAAAGAACTTAAGAAGAAACAAGAAGAGAGAGAGAGAGAGAGAGAGAGTGCATTGTAGGGGAAGGGAGAGCCAGGGTTGAAAGAAATAAAATGGGAGAGGATGACAAAGAGAGAGAGAGAGAGAGAGAGAGAGAGAGAGAGAGAGAGATAGATGGACAAACATAAAGAGGAACAGAGAGACGAGGTTCAAACTTGCATCCCCGAAATGATGACGAATACTTAAAGGTAATACAAAGTTTTGGTATGGGTTCATAAATTTGGTTCAAATGAACATATTGGACGCATATGCGGTCGTACAATATTCAGTGATCATTGTCGCGGTTGAAATCGAGTCTAAAGTTATGAAATTGTAAATAATAAACTCTTTATGTTGTATAGCTCCCTCTCAAGGTCAATATATTAATTGAGCTATAAAACAGTGTTTCTTGACTAAAATCTACCGATTAGTTGTTCCCGTTCGGAAATTATATATCACAACTACATATTCTGAGATTGTCATGGTCGCAGCTACCATTGTACGGCGTAGGCGCTATTTGAAATGTATCAAAATTTACCGGGAGCACCGGTAAATGTTTATACTCAATTTTCCTCGAAATCAGAAGCAGTTTAGGATCTAAATTTTGTAGTGCTTATAATACATCCACAGGGGCATCCAAATATATCAAAATTGTAAAGAATCACTACCCACCCAATTTTCAAAATTTCCCAAAACTTTGTACTACCTTTAAGCTGCTTTCCATCTTTCTCTTTCTATCTTCTCTTTTCCTCATTTCCCTTCTTGTTAACTCTCTATTTCTCTTATGTTCTCCTCTATCCCGAGTATATAAAAGGCTCATCGCAATCGAGTTAAAATTGGAGTTCGAAATAAAGGTACTTAACCTCAATTTTTTAATGATATTTTGCATCAGATTTCGATATAATTATATTATGATTTTTCTTCTTCATAAACGCAGAGCTCAGGGCGTTTTGATAACGTGTATAACAAAGAGAACGAGAACAATAACAAAAACAACAACATTTGCTTAACATGTTGCTCAACGGATTATAACAGAAAAACAAGAATAAACACTGTTTTCACCGATTTCATCTAAATCTAAAGGAGTCAAGATCCTCTTACATTGAGCACAACAAAAAAGGTGAATCTGGAAAAAAAGAAAGTTTGGACAGATTTTGAAAAGTAAAAAGGAAGGCGGGATTAAAGTGAGAGGTCAGAAAAGGCGCTAAAAGGATGGTCTCTAACTTATCTCTATAAATACCGGTAGTAGCCTACTTCAAAGTGTAAAGAGTACTTGAGTTCAAGCAGCTAAGTGGCAATCGTTTAAATAAAAATGACCCTCTTTTAAACTCCAATGGCCACGCGACTCGAGTGTTTAATCTTTAACAAGCCACTTGTTGCGCAAACAACAAAAGTGAGAGTATTTTCCGATCAAATATGCTCAGCTCTTTAACATCACAACAGAGGTACTCTTAATTACATAATGTATCAACGTACATCGTGTGACAGGCGTTCATTAGGAAAGTTGCGTAGTTGTTTTTCTTACTCCCGGGAATAATATTTTTTAAATTCCTTTCTCCATAAACATTCTTTCATGTGTGAAAAAATCCTATTCCATTACAATGTCATTGTTCTTGTGTGATAGAAGAGATTTCGATTAAATTAAATTTTAAAACAGTTAAAACTCATTTTTTATCAGCACAATGAGAAGAAACAAAACCCAAATTTGCCTGGAAGATAGGCTATTATTGAGTAAAAGCGTGCCCGAGAAGTGTGCCCATTCACATTTAAAGGTTTAAAAGAGAGAGAAAGTTAAGATTGAATTTTAAAATGAAGATTTTCGGAGTTCAGAAAAGAGCAATTCGTTTTGGATGTATGGATTAGTGGACGTCGATCGGCTTTCTCGCGTACTATTACTGAACAGCTTTTTTCATGATCTTTTTAAAATCGTCTATAAATGAATTGACGGACGGAGTTGGTGTGATTTCTTTTTGGTATCGTATATTAATTAACCGGGCGAACTCCAAAGTGGGCACTTTTAGAGTTGAAAGAAAATTGCGCCTTCATGATCATTGAAGATACATTTAGTTATTCTTCTTTGATGAATTTATCGCCTCTATTCGTCATTTTACATAGTACTTCATCGCCATGCTGGAAAGAGACATCATTTTGTCACCATGGCCATTGCTGAAGTAATCAACTTTGCTGTTTTATGTTGAGAATTTGGTTTGTGCAGCGTAACTTTGAATGAAGCGTTAATTTTGATCAAGAAAAATAAAAGAGCTTACAGCAAACAGACTTATTGGATGATATGATTCGTTTGCTATTTTTAATTCGTCAGCTCTTTTGAGTAACAATAATAATGCTGAGACTCAAATGTGATGATATATGTTAAGTGTCTTTATGAAAAAGATTTCCAGTGAAAAACCGTATAATAAATTATTTATGCATATATATAATATAAGTTGACAACATGGAAGAACAAATCACTGCAAATCTTTTCAATTGCTCTATCATGAATGCTTTACCATACGACGATGATAACTTTGAGCCGCCATCGACATCACCACCTACATACGCCGAGCTCACACCTGCTGTCAATCACAGTTTCAATCAAGGCAACATCAATTTTGAACACGACAACGTCAGTTACGACGTCGGCAACATAAGATACGATGACGACAACGGCAACCATAACTTTGACGAACAAGTACCCTTGAGCACCGCGCATCTTCTCGACATCTTATCGACGACGGATGTCGACATCAACAATATCGCAAATGAAGGGGAAGAAGAGGGAAGCGACGAGGGGAGCGAACTTGCAGCGTATCTCTTTCAGAATTCCGAATGGATTACGAATAACGCGACTTTAGATGATTCCCAATATTCAACTGCAGTTAACGGCGACCCGCAACACTTTCAGAGTTGCTACACGGATAATTCCATGGGCAATGGCAACACTTCGTTCAACAGCAGCTATCATGAGACCAACACCTTGCCACAAGTACCTTATCTTGGACATACTGATACTCAACATGCTCAAGGTGGGTTCTCAATTAATGTTTGTACCATTACGCACCAGAGTAGCTTGTTTATGGAACATAGTAGTAATATAGACGGTTACAAATTATTTTATGTATTAACAGTGATTAAACTACATGTATAATTATGCAATAGGTGCTATAGAGAGGCTAAGGGACAGAAGGGCGGGGGGGGGGGGGATCCGAAGTGGTTTACAAATAGATGCTCCCTTTATATTCTCATATTTTCATATTCTCCAAGTGATCAGACAATAGCAGCATACATATAATAATAATCGAAAAGTTAAATGGTTACACATTGCAAAAAGAGTTCAAATTTGGCTGCCGCGGCACAAACATGGGTGGGCATATTTGATTCTGTTTTTTTTTTTCTTCTTCTTTATGTGAAATAAACTCGCTTGGGCTTTGCCGGTGAAGAGGGTGAGAGGTGCTTCCCTGAGCTCCATGGATCTGACGATGACCATGTAATATATTTAAAGTTTTAAAACCATGCATGTAATTTCCATATTTTGTCTTCAGCAATATTCAGTGAAATCGTTATTCGATTCACAATTTCACAAATTTTGTTACGTTACAGTATCAAACGACACGAACGGAACCTTTTCAAATCAGCCCCAGCCGACGAGCGAGCATCATCTTCCTTTCCAAGTACACAATCTGCCGAAGACGAGGGGGAAGACGACCAAGAAGCCTCGACGTCGCGTCGTCACCGTCGGTCAGCGGACAGCCGCTAACGTCCGTGAACGACGTCGGATGTTCGGCCTAAACGATGCCTTCGACAACCTGCGCAAAGAGGTGAGTTGCGAAATTGTGTCTCTATCAGTGTATGCGGTGGGGGTGACGATTGCCCGAACATTGGTATAGTAAAACTAAAATGTTCGGACCCCAAATTTTGTTGGACTACCAATAGTCGGACAATCATCACTTCATATTCAGGCAAACGTCACTATTAGGGCCGGGTGATCTTTCTCTTAAAAAACATTCTTACTTTTTTTCCTTCAGTTTTTCCCCTTTTTTTTGCCTTTCAGAAATGTTTGCACAATAGTGTGTCCCCTTCTTGTTTTAAGAGCGATTTTCGCCCATTCTATGTTTAATACCAATATTCTTTCCATGTGCAGAATATATTTTATTATCTTCATAAGATAGCAAACAGGCGTACACCATGCATCTACAACAGTTGCACTTTATCAATGAAAACTTATCGCTAACCAATGGCATTCAAATCATGGCCCAGATTGCTTATTTTTAATAGAAAATGCTGGTCAAGGCTTTTTGTTTCATGAAAGTATGCGTTTCTTGGTTATCCAGTTTGAAGACCGCTTAGTAGTTAGATTTCTTTAATTCAATTACAAGTTAAACAGTTATACACTTACACCATACCACTGGGGTTTAAGTCCTGCTGGATATATATTTATTTGCATACATGTACGTCTCTATGCGATTTCCTCCTCCTCGTTGCTTTGAAATTTGGCCTAGAAAAAAAGATGTTGTATTGCCCTTTAGGTGCCAAAACTTGGGTCGGTAGATCGGAATTTTTAAAACTTTTTAAAAAAGCCGACTGTAGATTTCAAGATTTTTTACACTTGGATCGGTCGCAAAGGGCTATACAACATCTTCTTTTTAAAGGCCTAATTGACACGGTGTGGAAAATGTGTTTTATCACCTAACATAGTATCACCTGAAAAACTGACGTGTGACGTATTTTTCTCTGTCCTAGGTGCCGAAGTTCAAACACGAGAAGCGCCTATCTCGAATCGAGACGCTACGATTAGCTATTCTCTACATCGAGTTCCTAGCCGACATCGTCACACGGAAGAACAACATCAACGATGTCGAGTGTGCTAGCGGTTGATTTACGGTGATAACAATCATGTACATCTTTATATATAACATGTAAGGAAATCACTAGAGGGGTGAGGAGTTATGCTCGAGACCAGTGGCTTTACTACATGAAGAGGCGACACGGGGGCATGTGCCTCCCAATAGAGTAGTGACAAAATTATTTAAAAAAGAAAGAAAGAGAGATAAAAGCGAGAAAAGAGAAGGGGGAAAGGCAAAACGACGACAAAAGAAGACGCCTGGACTAAAAGTAGAATATGGTATCTATATAAAAATGTACCTCTTACGAGTATTTCTTCTTAGTGCAATGCATTATAATTTTAGTCCTTAATTATTTAAAATGGAGATTGATTCAGTTAAAGTGTGCACATTCAACATTTTAAGCCAGTATATGTTCCCCTCGAGATTAGAAAATAAAATAATATGTCACATCAAGTGACAGTAACAAAGACTACAGTTTTGTGGAAATATAACGCTAGTTACTATTTCATGTCAGTTACTATCGATGGTAAGGCTTTGTTAGTCTACATTTTATTCTTGTTCAGACTTTCCAAGAAGATCTTGGCTGTGTGTGTTTGTATTTATCTGAGTATTGTGTTATTACAATTGTGTACAAGATGTATGACGTAACGCATGTTATGAATATTTATGATGAAAAATATACATTTCGTATAATCACGAAAATATGAGAATACTAATACGGATTGTGTTCATTTTTTTATCTTGACGTGCGATATGTTATCAATTAAAGAGAAACAAGGCTAAGTATGGAAGAAAAGAAGAGAAAGAGAGAGAGAGAGAGAGAGGGATTAATACATATCTGACACAGAAAGATGGAGAAAAAAGAGTTTTAAAAAAAAGGGGGGGGGGGGGGGGGTCACAGAGAGCAAGCAAACGCATGAAAGAAACAGAAAGAAAAGGTGTTGGAGAGATAGAAAAACAAAAAGAGAGAGAGAGAGATGTAGATAAATAGAGAGAGGCAGAGAGAGAGAGAGAGAGAGGGGGAGAGAGAGAGAGAGAGAGGGGGGGGGGGGCTTAACTTTCAACGGTACCCTCCTTGAAAGAGAGTACTTCAGCTTCTTTACCAAAGTTTATATGATAGATTCAATTATTACGATGCACAGGCACCATGTCATAATAAGCCAAACATCACGACTCTCTCTCTCTTTCGCTTTCTCCTCTTCCAGTCACCGCCCCGCCCCACCCCCCTCTGTCTCTCTCTATCTCATCTGAACAAAAATTACACCAAGCAACTGGCAAATCTAGTTTTAGTTTTCATTTTATTCTTTATAAAATCAACAGGCATATATGAATCTTGTTAATTTTTTAAACTGATCAAAAAGAATCAGTATATAAATGAGTACTGTATAACTAATCAAATGCGTAATTATATATCAACTTTCCAATAAAACATATTTGTATATGTGTACATCTATAATCAAAATAGCCTATTATATTAATCCAATATATTCATCTAAAATCTACAATACAAAATGTTATAATATTACTGCAATGATCATGCGAGTTCCTTGCATAATTGTCCAGCAATAAAGTATATTTGTAAACTTGCTTTGATTAGTTCAATTCAAAGATTTGAAAATTGTTTTCTCTTTGATCATTATTTCAAAAATAAATCCCTCTTTTTTGATATCATGTTGTTCTTTACGGTAGATACATTTATATTTCAAGTTTTTATAGACTACACAAAACTATTTGCACTTTATAGTACTACCAAGCATGACATATCTAACACATTCATGAGTTTTTAAACATTAACACCTACACGATACTTTGTATCAGAGAGTTTACAAATAAATATTCAAGTTTTTGAATAGAAACAAATGAAAAAGGGTTGTTGCGTCCAATGGCAAGAAAAAAAATCATGCACTTAAATACATTGCTAGGACCAACACTGACAGTCTCATGAACTTCGACATAAGCTGTTGGAAGGCTGACCAGTCTCAAGGGCCGCAGCCTTTGAATATGGTAAAAAGAAGAGTATCTACCACATAGATCAATGGCAACTTTAGAGGCTCTACCAAACCTATGATAGGAGTTGTAAGTTTCTGATCGAATGGAGGAACTTACGATCCTGATCAATCGCAACTTTTTATAAGACAGACCTCCAAACAATATAATCATCACTTGCAAAAGATATGAAGAAACACATCTACAAATTGAGTTTGAAACACATTGTCTGTTGAGAGCAAAAAGGGCATAAACTCTATGTAAAAGTATGACTTAACCCGCTTTTGACTCTGAACAGTTGAATTAATTAGCATTTTAAATGTACAACACTGTGAGTATCTAACAAATTCTACTTATATTCAATACTAAGGAAAAAACAAGTAAATGGAATAATGCAAACAACTCATATAATGGTCCAATTCATAATGAGATCAAAACAAATAGAAAAGGAGGAACAGGCAAATAATTAGCATGAATATTCATGAATTAAA
The DNA here is from genome assembly GCA_035222895.1 of Strongylocentrotus droebachiensis. Taxonomy (NCBI): domain Eukaryota; kingdom Metazoa; phylum Echinodermata; class Echinoidea; order Camarodonta; family Strongylocentrotidae; genus Strongylocentrotus; species Strongylocentrotus droebachiensis. Next base: position 74,586 of record JAVYIG010008081.1, read on the forward strand.
CATTAAACCCATGTTTACATATAAATCATATGTATGCAGAAATATCATCTCACATTTAAGGTTTGTAAAGTCTGTTAACATAACAAACTATTTCAATTTTTTAATCTAACTTATGACAGCTGTTTACGTATAATTCAATATATTAGTTAGTAAGTACAATTCATACAATTTGAACAGATCTATAATCGATCCTGATATTCAATTTTAGCACACATTGAAGCAGAGAAAATAATATTCTCTAGTTTATCACAACTCATTTGACCAGAAAATAATCCTGTCTATCATTATGAACAACTGTAAAACAAATTAAGAAAGATTGAAGCTTAAAGAGAAGGCTGAGTTCTGGGATGAGGTGACAAATAATTGGTGAGCATTATCATTGTTATTATGCAAGTGAGGAAGATCATCAGAGAAAAAATGTTCCCTGAAAAGCATGGCACTTCAAATGCCTTAATATTCTGAATATGACATGTAACAGCTTAAAAATAAGGACCACATTTTTATGCCACATATTTGGTTACTGGTAGTCATATATACATCTTTCTGTGTACAGTGCTTGTTACTTTTACCAAGACTGGGCCAAATTTCTTATCATTTTGATTATTCCACAACCTTGCAGTACACACCAATACTTATATGCTACATGATCAACTTTTTCTGAGCTATTCCACACTGTTTCTTTCACAATGCAATCGCATGACCAGAACTCAACTTTATCTTTAAGAAGCAAAAATAGAAACCCAATGCATTAACTTGATTTTAACAACAAAAGTTGGGCATGATTTCCATATGAGATGATAACATGTAGGTAGCCTTTTGGCCCAACCCATGAAATTGTGCAATGATCAAAATGCTACAGGGAAATACATTTGAGCGAGGCTTGGCGGTTACACCACATATTCTTTCGACAGGGTTAGTTGCACCTGAAAAGGACCCACTCATGCTCTATAGTATATGACTCCACATAAATCAGTCATTCAAAATAAAAATACTATTAGTGCAAGGTGATTTACATGGATTCATACAACAGAACTATACTATGATTGTAGAAACACTACTTTTCATTACTGTAGAAGACATACATGGATGTACATGTAAACAGATTGCACTTCATAAGCTACATGTATATGAACAAGTATAAGGCAGTTGATAATAGTTTGTCATTTTACAAGTATGTATGTCAATAGTTTAGACATTACTGACTCAATTTCATCACACTTTTTCTTGGATAGAAGGCAATATTATTCCATCAACATTTTACAGTTTTTATCAAATTAAGTTAATCAAAATTAATCTACCTTGTACATGTGTTACATGTCCTTTCTTACACACAGATTTTGGAATGTCTGGTTAAGTACATATTATTCATAAATAATTTCAAGTCTTTGAGACTTGAAAGAGTTGTTCCCATGTCGAAATAAGGACAAGGAACTATTGTGTTTATATACACAATGTATGGTCACATCATTCAGTTATTTGCGTCACAATGAGAAGGCATTAGGAATGGATTAACATGGTTTTCATTCACATGAATGAAGAATATACAAACTAAAAAAATAAAAGATACATGCCTTAACCCATCACCTGCTATGGTCGACAAATGAACCAAACAGTGGACTGCCGCAGGCAACATTTGTCACAAGTACATGTACATGCACAATGGAGATAGAAAGGCCTGTGTGCATGTATACTCCAAATAATATGGCAGTCCATTGTTTAAATCCATACATGGGTATTAAAAAAGGAGTAACAACTATAGTCCAGGTTGTTTTAAATCCCAACAAGTGGATAAATAAGGCAACAGATTTTATTGAGCGCTACATTTCATCCTCCTGTAAATCGATAAATAACACACAAAGTAATGATTGAATCAATCTTTATCTTCATTTTATAAAGGATTTATTTTGTTCATTTATTGTGTAACAGAATTATATTTTGTTCATACATTAAGTTACAGAATTACATTAATTTTTTTCCAGAATAAAGAGATTGACACTTGGTGCTTCATACATCAACAGACTTTATAGTTTGCAAGAATCTTCAGTCAATTGAAGGGGGCAGACTTAATCAGAAGAAGAAGAAGAAGACTATTATTAAAGTTTCATGTATATACAAGGATTTCAGACTAAAGTAGGCGTAGGTTACCAGTCTCTTTAGCTCTCAATGCTGGGCCACTGTAGTATAAAGTCATGCTGATCCCTCTGAAAGACTGGTTCATCAACACCAGTCGGTTGAACACGTATCTTGCGCTGCTTCTTGCCCAGCTGACACTGCAGGTTGTTGCTGACGATGGTCCGGATTTCACGTTTACGCTTGCTGGAAGTGGACAGAGGAGAAACAAGTGGTTATTCAAGGGCGATTTCTAACTTCATTGTAGTTTGATTGAGGTGAAAAAGGAAACTGCCTTTTCAGTAAGACTACCACATGGTGTTACCAAAAGTCTCAATTTGTAAATACCCACACACCATGGAAACCTACAGAGAACATCCATAATAGAGAAGTCAAAGAATCACCCTTAAGGGGGTATCTCACTGAGCGGCGAATGCTTGCAAACGTAGCGAATTTGGGTTCGTAAAAGTTTCTCTTCTCGCAAAGACATTGCAAATTTGTTTTTCCAGTTGCAAGCGTTTGCAAAACAGTCGTAAGCGTTTGCAAATGGTTGTAAGACGGTATTGCTGAAGTTATTTTTGAAATTGCCCATGCTAGCGACCACGTTACCATATTGTTCCTATATAAAGTCGGCCCATAGAGTACCAGGAGTTAGTAAAAAGGTCCCAAACTAATCTTCGCAAAAACTGTCGCTAACATTTGCATCAGTCCCTAATAGTCGCCAACTGCCTTTCGCAAACACTTTCGCAAACGTTCACTCAAATGTTGCTAAACATTGCTAATAGTCACAAAGGCAAACCCTTATTTTCGCCAACATTCATCAGAAATGTTGGCAATTGTTATAGTGCGCTATTGTTATAGTGCTCTGTGCACGCGAGCGCGCTACCGTTTGACTGCTTTGTGCACGCTAGCAAGCATATGTAATAACAGTCATTGTTCATGCCCATTGCACCGTGCTGAGTGCTTTTACAGCGCTATTGAAAGAACCATCACGTGCATCAGATTATCGGCTTTGGATTACGCGTCTTTGTATACAACAGTCAGTTTGGATTTTCTCGAGTAATTCAGCGATTTGTTTTTTGTAAAGATTTAAATAACACGCACTTGAACCAACCTTAAAATTAACTTGGCACACAGGAGATTAGCACTGTGGCACTGGGTGCATTGTATGGGTGGCAGCTTAAGAGTTAATAGCATACCCCCAACAAAGAAATATTTGAGATTTGGGCAGCCAGCAAGAAGGAAGATACTCTTTGAATACTTGAGTGCTTATCATGATAGCCAGCAGAGCTGGGGGAAATAAGATACACTGTACTTTGTAGAAAGCATAGCAAAGTATATTTGAATAGTAGCTGCCCCACATAAAATAATGCACCTAGTTGCACTATTAATGTCAAAGTCATTATTATACTCACTCCACCCAAGTGTCTTCTAGGATTCCTACAAGTTCAGGCACCCGGTTCTCTCTGACATCATTAGTAAGGCAGACTACGATGTCATTGTCACCTGATAGATGGATTATGATCAACTGATCCCTGCCTGGGGTCACGCTGACTCCTGTCACCTGAGTGGAGTAAACAATAATGAAAACAAATGAACAAATTACATGATGTAAGAACTAGATTTTAATAATATGATTTTACTCTCTGAACACCAATACCAAACATCAACACGGAGCGTGAAATCACCCAATGTGCTTTGGTGAGTATCTAACCTACATGCGCCACTATTCTCCCAGGGGAGTGCTCCACAAAGACTAAGATCGACTTTAAATTGGACTTAACTATGAAGGCCGTTCATGCCACTAGTTGCTCTCATCATTATGATCTTTAGATAATATATTTTCCTTCAATAATGAACGATCAAAAAATGTAAATTCTTTAGATTTGTGACCACGATCTATATGTTCCTTCAGAGACTAATGCAAGTAAATAATAAGAGCAAACAGTGGCATGAACAGCCTGCCATAATTAAGTCCAACTTCAAGTCAATCTTACTCTTTGTGAAACACCCCCCAAGTGTAGTAGGAATTGATTCCTGTTTGCTTTGGGCGCCTTAGGACAGCTGGGCCAATCCCAGGGTAATATCAGTACTTTGAAAGCACCTTGAGCAACCGCTGTGATGAATATGGGAGCAATATGAATGTAGATATTATTATGATATGATTATCTTTACCTCTGAAACAGGCGTCCCTGGTCTCATGAGTTTGAAGTTCTTCTTGGGATCCAGTTTGTAGATGAACTGATCAGTGACCACTAGCGTCCTCTCAGCAAACTTATTATGCTTGTTTACCTTTGCAAACAAAACCAAGAAATCAGTTACAGTGTGAGTCACAAAAAAAAAAAAATTCAGATTTTAATGTTCTATTCTAATAGATTTAGTCACGGATATTAATTCTATAGCCTATTATGTTTGTGTGTTTTTAAATATAAATCCTTTATCTTGATCAAAACAATATGATTAGAGACACCTGAAAAGCAGAAGCTGTCTCACTAGTGGAGCACTTATGGGTGGAGCATTTATCATACAACAGAAGTGATTGGGTATGTCATCTTTTCTACTCATGCTTTTTCTTTCTCCCTCTCTCCATTCCACTCTTTGTTTGTGTGCGTGTGTTTCTGTGTATTTTCCTCACTTTTCCTCTTTTTCTTTATTTTTTGGCCCTTCAATGGTGAGGGATTCATGCCTTCTTCTACGCTCATGCTCTTTCCCTTCTCCCCTCCCCTATCCCCTTCCTTCTCTCTCCCTTTTTACCATTCAATTGGCAATTAAGGGGCAATATCTGCCTTTGTGCCCCCTGCCACTGGGTGTAATGAAAGGAAATACCTTGAGGATCTTTGATGAGAAGAGAACATTGCTGAACCTGTCCTTGGTCTTGAGTTGTCCTATCATCGCTACATACACTGAAGACTGGAAGTTTTCATCCATCTGGGAAAGTTAAAAGAGAAGTGATTATACTAAAAATTGAAATGATTGTTATTAATGATTATTATATCATTATTACTTTTATTCGGTAAAGACAAAATTCAACAAAGCAGTGAATACATAAACAAATTATATCAATTTTAACTTTTTTTAATAGTGATACCCTTCTCATGAAAACATAAAAGAGCTCATTAAAGTTCACAACTAATCGTTTACAGGCCTTTCATCTTTCAAAGCTTGGAAAATGTCCATCATGACTAACCCATTAGGCTCACACAGGTTAGTGCATAGAAACATGCATTATGCCTATGTGTTTTATGGGCTAAAGGAAAATGTTTAATTGTTATAAATTATCAATCATTATTATTACTTACAGATGACAGATAATCTCCTTTCCATCTTCTTTGATGACCCCAGTTTGACCTTCGACCTGACAGGGCTGACTGAGCGGCTGATTTTAGTCTGACCTCTGGCCATTCTTCACTGGGGATGTTCCTAAGGATCTGAGCAGCTATCCATCTACACCCAAACAATTTAGAGTTTCATTCTTAAAACAAGTGGAAGTGATCATATTTGTTATAGTTTTTAGCAATAATGGTCATAAACTGACTAACTTGCCTGAATTAAACAACAACAATGACAACATATGAAATTGTGCATTAGGGCGAGTCATTTTCATTTCATTTTATTTCCTCCATTACCAATTTTTGTTATTTAGTATATACATTTGGAGCCAGCAAAAAGCAAGAGCTACTTAAGGTCGGTCTCGTTCAATACACCATAATTTATGACGATGGATAAATTATGAAAAGTAATAACTGAATCATTAAGAATTATGTTTTTGTATTGGAGAAAGGACATTTTGGCATTTCTAGCCTACCGACGATACAAATAATGGATGAAGTATTATTAAAATGTGGTCATTACATCTTATGTACAGAAAGAGGACTTTATTCAATGGTCGTTTTAGGTAATTTTATATTTTTGGGTGACATAAATGGAAAAGTGTCATACATGTATCTCTGTATATATGGAACAAAGAGTTGTCTAGCACAAACAACAAGCAACAAATAGCGAATCAAACTAAAGTGAAGTGTATCAATTATCACACCCCAAAAGATGAATCGTTCAAAGTGATATCCATATGTATATGTATATATGTGATATGTACATAATAGAATTTGCTCATCCAGATGAGTTAATCTAGCTACCGGTAGTTACTTCTGCTTGCTTACGAAGCATTAAATGGTCAAGCCCAAAATTACTTCTCTGAATTATTATCTTACAAATCACATCCATATGCACGTAAAAGTACATAGGACAAGCTGCTTCTAAAGCTACCTCACACAAAATCAAAAGTAACTCTTGGAGATTGAGCTTGCACTTGCGCTGCTCCGAAGCTTTGGAATAACCTATCACTAGACATAACAAAAGAGTCATTTGTTGCTGTCCTAGGTTTTCTTAATTAAATCTTTTTTGTGTATGTGTTTGTAAAGTAGCACTTTTTTAGTTTGTTTTCATCACAGTGCAGAAGAGTATATATATATATATATATATAGTAGCTCGCTATATATATTAATTGATCTAATTTATTATTATAAATGTCTGTTTATTCTATTGATCTAGAATAGCATTAAAGGCATTGTTTAACAATGTTAAATCTGAGATGCACGGCCTGTGATATCGTGTAATATTGAAGCCCTAAAAAAAAAAAATTGCGCTTCAAAATGATCAAGAAGTGCCTCAAAAAAGTAAAAATCTTTGAGTGTCCGGTTTTACTATACTCGTTTTCCCCAATAGACTGTAGTGTTGTGATTTTTGGTTTCGATATCCAATCATAAATATCTTGATAATCAGACAGACGATTCGGCTTGTAAAAGTCATGGGGTTCCTGACTGACATGAAGGTTTATAATTATCATTTCAGCATGAGTTAAATCAAGGATTTTTTAAAGGATATAAGACAAAGTTACCGGATCCCTTTACTCTAGAAATAACTGGCTCACCTCCTATGACTCTTCTGCAGTAGTTTTGAAAGCGGCACCATCCACCTGTGGGGCTTGGGCCATTCCAGATTCTTCCCATAATCCTTCTTTTGCTTGACCCTGCCGAACGTTGCCTTGACCTTGTTCAGGTAGGACCGTGGGACATAGCGCTTGTACGCATTCATGATCACGTAGATTGCTCTGATCTTCTTGACCCGCCATCTGGCTAGTGTCCCTCTCCAGAGCTTGAAACGTGAAGGTTCATTATCAAATAAAGATGAAAGGATTATTTCAAATTCACATCTTTAATTTATTAAAGGCTATATTCATCACTATCATCTGCTTCAAAAAGTATTTTCATTCAATTTTTTGATCTCTTACATATCTAAAATGCTGCATCCATGCACATGTTCCTAACAGAATAAATTATGGATGTACACTAGGTCAAAAATTATTTGAAATTTACAATATTTAAAAACATTTTGTTAATTTATGGATTACGTTTGACCTGTTATCCCTGAGCTTGACATAATATCTTTAACCTTGACATCCCTAACCTTGACCTATTATCCCTGACTTTGACCTATTATCCCTGACCTTGACCTATTATCCCTGACTTTGACCTATTATCCCTGACTTTGACCTATTATCCCTGACTTTGACCTATTATCCCTGACTTTGACCTATTATCCCTGACTTTGACCTATTATCCCTGACTTTGACCTATTATCCCTGACTTTGACCTATTATCCCTGACTTTGACCTATTATCCCTGACTTTGACCTATTATCCCTGACTTTGACCTATTATCCCTGACTTTGACATGTTATCCTATCATTTTGATCTCTGGTTGTCTACCTTTTGTAGGAATGTTGCTAGTGCAGGAAGTAACCTGGTCCTAGCTTCCTCCAGCTGGACTATGGTCCTGGGGGTTCTGATAAAGATCTTGGTCTTGCCGTACTTGACATCATGCTCTAGCTGGAGTTCCTGGACCAGGGTCTGGACCCCCAGCTTGTCGTCTCCCCCTCGGAAGTTGGGCCAGGTGTAACCTGACAACATCTTGTACCTGACATCAATACCATGGGAGAATTAGAATTAGATTTTAAAAATAAAATATGATCTTTTATAATAGTATGTATGAATACACAATTACAGTGAACAATACTGCTAATACAAATGACTTTGTTTTTATATTAATCATGTAGGGCATTAACAAGAGACTGCACAGTCTTTGAAATGTATCAATACTCTAGTCACTGGATTGAGTCATACAAAGTCATGTGTAAATCTGTACTTCACAGTGCGCATTCTCTAATGCACTATGCCATCTGCATCCTATCAGGTACCCATTTAACACCTGGGTAAATGCAGATAAAATGCCTTGCCTAAGGACAGCTTCTATCTTTGATGAAATAAAGCCTGGAGCAAATATTTTCGTAGCACAAGTCTTGTTACCCATTACATCTGTTGTTTATCATTATCAATTTTTTTACATTGCCCCTGTATCAAATTTGTTACATAACATCTTAATTATGCAACAATCATCCAAAATCATTGACAGAATGATCATTCACTGATTCAGTGCTTTAATAGAAAAGAGTGCTTGTGACATTACGTATAGCTAGAGCCCTATCTAGGTGAATAGATAAATAAGAGTTGATACCTACCCAAAGGTACTAATTCATTGGCATTGTCTCAAATCAAATATATCCTGTTTTTTGGTCTCAAACCAAATATATCCTGTTTTGTATGACTACTGCTCCATCTGTTTATCTATTTAGCCAAACAGACTCCTCGGGTATTTCCCTAATTGACATCACTGCCAAAAATGTACATTTCCTGTAAACATACACATTATATAATTATCTTCTATCTTTCTCTACCTCATAAGGATAGCAAGGTCTGATCGAATGACACGTATTAACATCTGACAGATTTTGACAGTTATAAGGCCAATAAGAAGAATTTGCTGTGACCTTTAATTATGTTTCATTGTGAACAGTATCACTAAATTGAAATCTATAAAGTGTTCAATATAATGAGACATAATGATTGATAATTAGATAAAATTATATACTGCCGCTAATATATAACTATACTCTCCTGCACTATGTCTATGACACATGCTTCTTTGAAGACTGATCTGTCATAATTTCCTACAATAAACAAACCCTTAACTTCAACCCTTGACCCAACATTATAGCTAAACCTAAACTGAATTTAAAAGATGTACACACGGACGGACAACCCAAAGATATAATGCCTCCGGCTACTTCGTAACAGAGGCATAAAAAGAATTGCAATTAACCCTAACACTAACCCTACAATTTTGACAAAATAAAGCCCAGAGCACTTGATTTCTGGAGCAAAGGGGTCAGAAATAAACAGACCAATCGTCTTTGTTGTTTGCCTATATACCTGAGTAGAAATCGTTGGTAGTGTTGCCTTGATGCAAAGCCTGCTCTCCTGACCCGGACATTCTCTAATAGTCCCAGATACCTTACTTGATGTAAGCATCTTACGTCATCAAAGAGAAGCGGTGATTTCTCTTCATTTGGTTTGATGCATCGGACGTAGAAAGGCTCCTATAGAAAAAGTTGAAATGTGGCGAATAATATCAAAAATGATATAATTGCTAAATATTAAGGTTTGTAAAAGCTTAAACCACATGATATGATTAATCATTATCCCCCGCCAATGAAAATTTTGTATGTAAATGTACAGCTATTAAAGTGCCTGTCGTTTTAGAGCCACATAAGAATATAAATATTTTAGCAGAATGCTTCTTACAAGCAGCAACAAATATGTATACATGTATGTTGCTATCTTTCTATCATTATCATTAATGCTCATTCACAGTGGACCATGATATATTCTTGTAACAGCATTCATATCTGCCATAACATGGTGCACTGACTTTCCAATATCATTGCCCTGTGTGGTTATATAGCTCAGCAGGTAACTCATTATCACATTAGAGATATAAAGTAAAAACAAATTAAACAAGGAAGATCATTATCACTAAATTCTCAGAAAATTTACCCTCAAATTAAAAAAAAAAAAAAATCTGCTCACTGCCAAATTTTACAAATCTTATAATTGTCCTACTTTTTAATAAAGGATTAATTAGGATGTGTTCCTAACATTTTTTGTTTTTTGACAGGAAGGTCTTTATAAACATCTGCCCCCTGTTATAATTCTTTATTATTTTCATTCATTCATTTATTTATCATCATTATTATTACCATTATTTTGTATCTATTTATCCATTCATTCAATTCATTCATTCATATTATTATTATTTTTTAATCCTTTTTTTTTTGGGGGGGGGGGGAGAAGGACTAGTGGGTTTAGATGTAAAATTTGAGGGGGACCTTGTGTACAGGATCCATATTAGTGTTGGGCTAGGACGTAATTCCCTTAAACCATATGGATCTTAGGCTACCGCCTGAAAAAATAGAAAGAAGAAGAAGAGGAAGAAAACAAAAGAAGAGAACCCCATCCAGATAACATATAGTTTACATACCTTTGATGCCAGGTTCTTAACTAGTTCTATCATGGAATTCTTGAAGACTGTGCCAGCAGTAGGAGGTCGTTTGGTTACCTGCACAACACAAAGAATAAAGAATATATGTCATTGATACAAAGGATGACCATGATGAAATAGAGAGAGTGAGAGAGAGAGAGAGGGAGAGGGGAAAGAGAGAGAGAGAGAGAGAGAGAGAGGAAGAGAGGAAGATAAATGGTGGTGGAAGTAATAAAAGAAGGTATATACAGAGATACAGTATAGATAGATAGATAAATGTAGATACATGTACCATACATGTATACAAATGGATAGATAGAGAGATGTAGTTATATAGACGATAGGTAGATAGATAGATAGCCAGCCAATGAATATTTCTGCAAATGTGTATTTTCAACTATTACATTTTCAGTTACATCTATACAACAAACATCAATCAGTCCATACATCTTCTCAACTGGTAACATAGGTTGAAACTGAACAGTGCGATAACAGTTTGCATTTGTGCTCTTCTGTTGCTCTCAAGATGACTTGACCATTCAAACGATGTATGAATGAATCTACATCGTAAATCATTTATCCATCAAGTATTGTATAAAAACAATAAAATGCTACATCTAATCACATGTCATGTGACATAAAGGCATGGTGATAAACTTACCGCTGTGACCTTCTGCTGACCTTCAGGCCACATGGAGGAGATGGTCGCATTCTGGCTGGAGAAAAGAAGACGTTTGAAGTCTTGGAAGAGAGTATCTTTGTTCTTGTCCATGAAACCAGTGACATCATATCTATGCAGGATAACATAGGAAACAATAAGGTCTGTTTACTTCAAACAGTTCCAAACACAATCAAAAGCAGACTGCGTCCTTGTCCAAGCCATTTTCTGTATAATTGAAAGCGGCCAAAGTTAATTTTGGCTTAGCTCAGTCCACTAATATAAAAAAGATTGTTTAAAATGGAGAGTTATTAAATAGCATTTTAATATTGTGGATTTCATACAGTTTAGGATAGATAGAGCGAGCATTCAGAGAAAAAGAAGTTTTATAACGGTGGGTGAGAGGGAAGGATTACATCATTATAGTGTGCAGTTTACAATGGCAAAGACAGATAGAAATTGGAAAGGATCCCTTGGAAGTGATCAACTATTTTGAAGGTTGAATTTCAAATTCCTTGTCTTACACCGTTTTTACTGTAGATTAAAATGTTTTCAGATACATATACATGTAGATAAAATTTGAAGAGCTCTTGGAGTAACACCACAATTATTCGGAAGTTGGAGGAGAGGGTGCAATTTACATTACAATAACATTAGAGATCTATTATCATTATTGTGGATGTTATACAGATATAGATGGATGACTTACGTGACATCACCAGCGTAATGCTTGATGATGAAGTTCTTGCCATGTTCGAGGCTCTTTTCAGATGGTTGCAGAGCTCTACTTGTGTAGTGAGGATGGGAGGACAGTTTCTTGTCCATTGCATCCAAGAAGATCTGTAGAGGAGGAGATATGGGACAGGGGTTGGAGATGACAGGAAGAATAGATTGATCATCTGACTGGTAAGGAAGCATGTACAATAACGCATCGTTTGGCTGTGAATCTAGGACCTCCCAGTTAAGAGACCACTACTCAACAATGAGCCATCATGTGTCCATGTAGAGGTGTATGCAAGAATGTGTATTGAAATGCTAGAGCGCCGTTATGGCAGCCATGCTAAAGCCGGGGTAATAATTTCCAAAAGCTCTTTGAAAGCGCATAGAGACGTTATAATGTGATATGCGCTATACAAGAACCAAATATTATTAGTTATTATCTATATAAGGCTTCCAAGTGCAACAATAAATCAGTGTATTAAATATCTTTAACGCAGTACCCGGATGACTGACCAATATTGTTTTTCGTATTGCTCAGTCATCCAGGAACTTCAACTGACGATATTGATATTGATATCAATATCAATATCACACATACAAAAAAGCCATATTTACTAGGTAAGTCAAATTTTGTTATTCCAATAGTCAGCTTGCTAAGATAATAATAATAAAATTACATGGCTTTGTTTTTGTGTGATAAAAGAATATATTGCTCTCGCTATGACAATATTGGACTCGTCTCCGACTTGTTCAATATTAATAGTTTAAACATATTTGTGGCTTACACCCAGTAAATAAGATTGATTGATCGATCTGTAATTGAAAAACAAGTCAGAAAAAATCTTGGAACCAGCTATTGTCATAGCTTGAGCAATATATTCTTGTATCACACTGCAAGCCATCCAATATTATACAAATATTAATATTATTCTGGCCAAATCCATGGTTGTTTTGAGTCAACAGGTCATAAAATGGCTGTAATTGTTTACAAAGTATTACCCCATCAGTGATCTTTCCGACGTTGAGGCAGGCCTCGTCAAGGATGGCGATGACCCCTTTATGGTTCTCCTCTACCAGGTCACAGATGATGCAGTTATTGAAGTAGTCTATCTTGGTCCACTTGATGCCTTCCCGCTGGTATTCCTCCTGCTCTTGCTTCAAGACTAGCTCAATGAAGAGCTGCTGAAGCTTCTCGTTGCAGTAGTTGATACAGAACTGCTCAAAGCTGATCAAGGAAAGTAACATAAACAGGAATTATATTAATGAGTTTCTTGAATATTTGATTAACTGAAGATCAGATAGTGTATAGACAATGCCCCTGTGGAAGCATTACAAGCGCTAGAAAATTCAGCCTGTAAAACACTTCTGCTTTCAAGAAATTTAAATAATCAAAATTTACAGATGCTCTCAGTAAATTTCAAATAGCGCCTAAGGCCAATCCATGGTAGCTGTGACCATGAAAATCTCAGAATATGCGGTTTTGATAAATAAGTTCCAAACGGGAATAGCAAATCAGTCGATTGTAGTCAAGAATCATTGTTTTAAAGCTAAAGTAATATCAGTCTTGAGAGGGAGCTATACAACATAAAGAGTTTATTATTTACAATTTCATCACTTTAGACTCAATTTTAACCGCAACAACGATCTTTGATTATTGTAAAATCGCATATGCTCCCAATATTTTCATTTGAACCAAATTCTTGACCCCATACAAAATCTTTGTATTACCTTTAAGGTGAAATCCAGATTTATATAAATTTATCTTACAATGACTACCCAAAAAAGGTCTGTGGTGCTCAAACTATGTGGCAAAATAGTGACCAACTACATGAGGATGAGATGCATTTTGATATATGCCTCACCTATTGTCATCAAATATTTCAAAGCCGTAGATATCCAGCACACCGATGACAGTTTCCTTCCATGATCCTTCACTGTACCCTTGACTTCGATGGCGCTGTTTATCTTGCCGACAATCCAAGTGAAGAGACGTTCATACATGGCCTGTACAAAGAAACATTTGTTTTCATACGTGAATGGCTCTGATCAGAAATGGAAAAGATGGCAAAGATCTTCACGTAAATTCCCTCAAGATCAGGAGGATGGATTTCTAGTAATATGTCCCATACAACATATAAATTTTATCCATTTCCATGATTTTCATCAAAAGAATGGAATATATCTTGAGATGGGCACTGACTAAGGGTTGTGACACAAAAGAACCCATTTCACTTGTCTTATCAAAAGAATTTTAGTTCTTAGATGAAGTAAATGGACGAAAGTTATTAAGATACATCGTACTGAATCGCCCATCAATGGGCCAATTTTTAGTGCATTTATTTCCTATATATATTGAAATAAATCAATCTAGTTCTGTACCTTGGCAAAGGCATCCTTCCATGGTACGCCTGTTCCTTGGTGTGACCTTTATGAACGACCTCGGTTGACCCCGCGGCAACGACCCTGAAGCATAGCGCCTGAACCAGCTCATCCTTGGTGACTTTGAGGAGAGAGGCAAGGGTCTTGATGGCGTCCTTGTTACGAACTTTTGACCCTTCCTGCTTGTCTGAACTATCCTCGAACTCGACCTCACCCTACACGTTGAACGGATCAAATGAACAATGATACACAGGAGCAATTCTACATTAATGAAATAATATAAAAAATGTCAGCCTTCACTACATTTTTGTATATATGCACATCAGTAACATTATATATTAAACCTAGAAGATTGAATGCATTAAAAAGTCGCAACATAATATGCTCATTACTGTTTTTTATCTTCAACCCATGTAACTATTTTTTGAATTTCCAAATCGAACAGGAGATAATCTTTGATTAAGCTAAAATTTAGGCACATATAAGCCTCAATTAAATGTTATTTGGACAAAATGAAGAAAACAAATATGGAGGGGGGGGGGGGTGGGGGTGAGAGACAGAGAAGGCATGTGGAAGGAGATGAATCAGACCCCCTTCCATACCCTCCCCCAATAGATGACATTACTATTTTGCATTTCAGATGACTGTTGCTGCCTCCCCCCTCCCCCAAAAAGAAAGATGTCAGTGCCCCCTCTATGCCTTCATTCCTGCTATGTGCACCACTTGTTAGAGCAACCTACAGCAGTTGAATTAGTTAATATACAAGATGTATCCTACTCCCTGGACCCAACACTATACCTCAAGTAAGGAGCAATTGTCAACAGAGCAAATGTTGGTGGTCCTGATAACCCCCCCCCCCCCCCCCCCCCCCCCCCCCCCCGGCCCCCCTCAGTGTTATTTAGGGTACGCGTATGCATGTTCCTTCCCTTTGAAAGCAACCCCCTATTTCTGGTGTGTAAAGTCAATACGGGCAGATTTTGTGTATATAACGAGCCACACTTTGTTTCATGAAAAGTACCCTTTTACCAGAGATTTTGGGATCATGAATGCGATCTCTCCAACCCCGGATTGGGGGGGCAGGGGCACCCCCTCAATGGCTGGACCCACGCTTCGCCACTGACTTTAAGAGTGAACTTACCAGATGCATGATGGCAGCCACCATGGTCCAAACAGTCTTCTGTTCCTCAGGGGTGAAACCTAGATCCCTCATTGCTTCTTGCGCTGCCTTGTAGTCTCTCCTATCATGTCCTACTTGTGAACCCTAGAAACAAAATACATACATACATGTAAAATTACACTTTTGCTATTAAAATGATATCATTGATTTGTATTAACTATAGGGATTTACAAAATTAAAAAAAAAGAAACTGCTGTAGTCCATATACAATTTTGTGATGGGGAGGGGAAGGGGGGGGGGTGGCACAATTTCATTTAAAAAAAAAGCGATAAGGCCTCGTTCAGATACGATACTAGACTTAGCATATTTTACTGGAAATTGACAAGTGCTTTGTCCACACGCCATTTCTGCACTTTGTGGCACTCCTTGCTGTTACTCGCCTCACCTACCATCCCAGTAATCCTGAGTGAGCTGCCAAAGGGATTACTCAACCAATTAAGCACATGTACCAAGATGAAAAACCCAAAACCATGGCATTTTTTAATGACAATGTAAGGTGTATTACGCTTCACATTTCTGTATCTTAAGGCCCGGTCACACAGGGAGGACGCATGGGGAACGCACGGCCAGCGCATTGGAAATTTGCAATTTGGGCCAGTGCGTTGTCGTTCGCTAGGCGTGCGTCATCATTCGTTACTCGTTCGTCGAGCGCGCTGGACCAACGCTGGACCAGCGCTATGCATGCGTCGTCATTCGCTGTGTGCGTCGGGATTTTTTGAGCATGCTCAAAAACGTGCGCCGAGCTCGACGCATGAATATACACGTCAAAGGCACGCCAGACGTGCGTGGAGCGCGCTAGACCAGCGCCAGACGTACGCGGAGCACACGCCCTGTATACGCACAGCGCGCTAGCTACACGCTGTGCATTTTGTGTCAGCTCGCTAGCTTTTCCAAAATCATGACAAAAGTTAGGCACACGGCCTTTTTCCGATTTCCAATGCGCTGGCCGTGCGTCGTAGAACGCGGTGCATGCGTGGACCGTTCGTCCAGCGCGCTAGCAACACGCTGTGCATTCGTCGAAGTTGTTATCATGTGCGCTCTGTGTACGGTCTGTATGCGCCCTGTATGCGCCCTGTATGCGCTCGACGCGCTAGCAACACGCTATGCATTTGGTGTCAGCTCGCTGTAGCTTCGACAAAAGTTGGGCGCACGACAACGCACTGGCCAAAATTGCAAATTTCCAATGCGCTGGCCGTGCGTTCCCCATGCGTCCCCTCTGTGTGACCGGGCCTTTATAAGAGTAGATCAGTGATTAGTATGATCAGTGAATACATGCAGGACCTTCATTGCGCTCAGTTGCCATTCATTTACCCATTTACCAAAAATGTGGGTTTTTTGTGGAAGTTTGATTTACCTGGTCATATCTGATTGAGCCTTCTTGGAGACATGTTTTGCAGTGTAATAAATATGCAAAATGGGTTTTGAAGGAGCATAGCCCCCTGCAACAGGTCCACATTCCCCACAGTTTCATACTAAAACATAGCTATTAGGGGCTTTTCGTTTGTGTGGACGAGGACGGCGTTCACGTCCTCTAACGATGCGAATTGGCGTCAGACACCCGTCCTGTTCACTACCTTATTGCCCTTTTCGTTTTAAGTCGACACCCGTTCTCTACACGATGACGTAATGCCCCCCGCACGCGCTTGTTCAATTTCTCCTTCTTTCACTTCTTATTTTGTTCTTCGTTTATTATTATATTATACTCTCTCTATTTTCCTTATGTTATTCTTTGTTTTTCCTTCTTTCATCTTCTCTTCTATCTTTCCATTGTCTATTCTTTATCATTTTCTCTTTCTGTCTTTCCTAACGTTATTGTTGTTGTTGTTATCATTCTATCATTTTTCTTTCTATCTTTCCTCATTATTCCTTGTTTCTTCCTTCTATCATCTTCTATTATGTTATTCTTTGTTTTTATCATTCTATCACTTTCTCTTTTTGTATTTCCTTATGTTATTCTTTGTTTTTTCCTTCTTTCACCTTCTCTTTCTGTCTTTCCTTATATGTTATTCTTTGTTTTTTTCCTTCTTTCACCTTCTCTTTCTGTCTTTCCTTATGTTATTCTTTGTTTTTTCCTTCCTTCACTTTCTCTTTCTGTCTTTCCTTATGTTATTCTTTGTTTTTCCCTTCTTTCACCTTCTCTTTCTGTCTTTCCTTATGTTATTCTTTGTTTTTTCCTTCTTTCACTCTCTCTTCAGTCTTTCCTTATGTTATTCTTTGTTTTTCCCTTCTTTCACCTTCTCTTTCTGTCTTTCCCTATGTTATTTTATGTTTTTTCCTTCCTTCACTTTCTCTTTCTGTCTTTCCTTATGTTATTCTTTGTTTTTCCCTTCTTTCACCTTCTCTTTCTGTCTTTCCTTATGTTATTCTTTGTTTCTTCCTTCTTTCACCTTCTCTTTCTGTCTTTCCTTATGTTATTCTTTGTTTTTTTCCTTCTTTTACCTTCTCTTTCTGTCTTTCCTTATGTTATTCTTTGTTTTTTTCCTTCTTTCACCTTCTCTTTCTGTCTTTCCTTATGTTATTCTTTGTTTTTCCTTCCTTCTCCTTCTCTTTCTGTCTTTCCTTATGTTATTCTTTGTTTATTCCTTCTTTTACCTTCTCTTTCTGTCTTTCCTTATGTTATTCTTTGTTTTTTTCCTTCTTTCACCTTCTCTTTCTGTCTTTCCTTATGTTATTCTTTGTTTTTTCCTTCCTTCTCCTTATCTTTCTGTCTTTCCTTATGTTATTCTTTGTTTATTCCTTCTTTCACCTTCTCTTTCTGTCTTTCCTTATGTTATTCTTTGTTTCCTTCCTTCTATCACTTTCTCTTTCTGTTTTACTTTTTGATTTACGCTGCGATGTAGCAAGATGACGTCATTCTGACGACGGGTCACTAGTTTTCTGACGAACCTCAAATCATCGATGAACGGGTTCGCAAATGTGGCCTGACGACGCCAGACGACCCGACGCATGCGCAGATCGCCGAAATGACGTCCCATATTTGACGTCGACTATGTCGACGTGACAAACGAAAACCCCCTACTGTAAGCTGAATCACTTTAATGCTGTTATATTTTTCCTTTCATTATTAAATTTATTATATTTTTTTTCCAGTTGGGGCTTTGGTAACCATTTTAAAACAACATCTACACCTTTTTTGGAAAAAAAGCTGATGAAATAAAAATAACTCACTTTAGCTTTGGACAATTTGAAAGGCCAACAGCAATGGCAGAGTTTTTGAATGGAAATGGCAGTTTTAGCTTTTGGATATCACAAAGCATGTTAACAAAGAGACATTTCTGTGACTGTTCAAATATGCTAAAATTACTGCACTATAACTACAGATGATTTTGTACTACAGATTTACTACAACTGTGTGCTGATCAACAAAATCTAGATGGATAGAGAAGGTACAACAATTTCTGGTGAAATGCTACAATTTTGTAACAAAGTGATTGGAAACAAATTTCGCCGAAAAAGAGGGTTGCCCAAAGGACCTTTTTACTCCAGAACACATTCTAGAA